>OY987184.1:9995480-10101183 GCA_963920625.1 Dinocampus coccinellae
TTGGGACTCAAGTAGCTCAGCGGCATAAGGGAATAGCTTGATAGGGCATTATAGTACCCTGATACCTACGCGGGGATATAACTGGTTAGTTTTCGCGCTCACGCGAGCACCTATGACGCCTCCCTGCAACTGACACTTGCGATGATTGAATAAAAGGGTTAACTGAAGTTTTAACCATCTGAATGAGCGAGTTGTTGCACGCGAGAAGATCATTCAATTGAGAGTACGCCGGATAAAAAATCAGAGGGGTTTCGCTACTTTTACGATTCGAAAGGAAATAAAAGAGTAAACGTGTTGCTTACGAATCTTGGCACCTGAGCTCAACGCAAGTACAATTTAACACGTTACAATATGACCAAACTATTCTGAATTTTATTCTCAACACGTTTTAATTTTACTCTTACATCTGTAAATTTGTGCCATGTAGTGCACTAGTTTCTTGGTCTCGGTTCCGTGGTGATGGAAATTATCGATACTTTGAATGAATTATCCACTGTTCGGAAAAATTTTACCATAAATCACATGGAAATCGGTCGCTAATGTTCGATAATTTTGGGATAATTTTGGGAGCGCTACAAACTGATCATGCTGTGTTGGGCCATACATGACGCTGACGCGCCGAATCAGCCGATCACTCGAAATGGATAATTTTTACCATGCAGTCCTTGTAATAATGATTTGAGTAATTTTTATCAAGCTGATAGGTCATATTTTCTTCTGATACCCAGTAAAAATTATCACTGAAGGTTATTTTTCCTCTGCATTTCATAATAATTTTCAAAAGATAATTCTCTCCGTGTATATACGCATGCATCCACAACACATATATAACTTTATATATGTATATTTTATCAGCCCGTACCTCAAAATGACGTGGAGAAATATGTACTTCAATTCAATTACTATGGTGGACATATCGACACGAGTATTTGTGTCGAGTCCGGTGATTCACAAACATCGCTTAACATCAAAAGAGCAATAGTTTCGTTATTTCAATCAGCAATTACCGGGAATAATGGTATTGCGACGCATTACGAAACCGATATTTTCGGTAGTTGTCGAACGGATTTTGAATTTCGTCGTGATGGTGATGTTTTAACCGTCCAAAAGTCGAGAGATTTAGGAAAATGCTATCATCGCGAGAGTCTACGACACGGACTTATTCATGCTGTTTACGATGACTCATCAGATGTTAAATCATCGCCTATCCTAAATTCACATCAAAAAATAGAACAAATATTCACAAAAGGTGTTCTCAATAGCGCTAAATCAATAGAAACTTATGACTATCGACCATTTGCAAATGGTGATGCTGGCGCTAAAACTATCATTCATTCAAGTTTGTTTTTGAAATCAGACCAGGCCGATACTATGTCAATCAACATGCCTGTATTATTAGTCAAGTCATTAGTGTTTGATCCCCCACATCCAGTTACTGAATCTTCATCACATGAAGCAATTGTGAAAGCGTTGAATATTGTGAAAAATCAATTTAATTTTGACGCTGTAAAAAACGAAGCTGCGGAAAAATTCGGTGAACTCATTAAAATTCTCAAGAAAAGTAATAAAAATGATATCTTCACTGTATATCGTAATATCAAGTTAAGCAATAGTAGCTTCGATCAAAATAATGAAAAAAATATTTTACTGGACGCTTTGTATCGAACCGGGAGTGGTGACGCCGCCGAAGTCATTGTAGAATTGATAAAAAATAAAGAAATATTCGGTATGCAGGCACTTGCTTTCTATGCTAGCCTAATTTTGATCCATCACGTGAATCTATCAACTGTTACTGCTGTAACATCATTATTAGATCAGCCAAATCTTCCACGAATTGGTTACCTTGGAATCGGACGGGTTATTGGTAAATATTGCCAACAACATGAATGTGAAAATGTTGCTGAAATAAACTTAGCAGTTACAAAAATCAATGATAAAATTGGTGATGGAAAATTCAACAATCGTAAACAAGAAAACATTGGAATTGCAGCCCTAAAAGCTATCCACAACTCTCGATATTTAAATGAAGAAATTATCAGGAATATCGTGACGATTGTCAAAGACAAGACGATTCATAATCGTATTCGTGTAGCTGCAATTGAATCGCTATCTACCAAATGCTCAATGAAATGGAAAATGCCAATAATTGAAATATTCGGTGACCACGAGGAAGATAGTGAAATTCGAATAAAAGCTTTTTTAAGTTTAGTTGATTGTCCATGTCCACATGTCGCTAATTCTATTAAAGAAATTATTGATATTGAGTCTGTAAACCAAGTTGGATCATTTGTAACAACATATTTACGCAATTTACGTGCATCTACTAATCCAAATAAACAAAATGCTAAAAGGCACTTGAGTGAAATAAAACCCCGCACAAAATTTCCCGAAGACTTTCGTAAATTTTCGTACAATCATGAATTTTCATATAATATCGATGCTTTTGGTATCGGTTCGTCAACAGAACAAAACGTTATTTACAGTCAAAAAAGTTTTGTTCCACGCTCAATTAATTTGAATTTGACCACGGAATTATTTGGGAGGTCATTTAATTTTCTTGAAATTGATGTACGCGCTGAAAATGTTGATAGATTAATTGAACATTATTTTGGACCAAAAGGTATTATAAAGCGACAAGCACTTTCGGCGTTTCTACGGAATAGTAAAGAGGAAATAACAGATGTATTCGGTCATTTGAAACAACGAGCTGAAAAAACGCGTCGTGCACGTCGCAGCACAATCAGATATGTTGATCTTGAAAAATTTTCCGAAAATTTTAAACCAAAAAATACTCAAGTTAATAATGATTTAGATATTGATCTGTCATTAAGGCTCTTTGGGGTTGAGCTTGCATATATTGATTTGAGAGAGAGCGCTATAAGTAATACTAATCCTAAATGGGGTATTGATCAAGTTTTCGAATTTATCGATGGTACATTTAAAAAAATGAAAGATTTCGATTACAATACATCAAAGCACGTTCAATTAATCAATGTCGATTTGATTTATCCTACGGGCTTAGGTTTTCCATTATCAGTTGGTGTTGAAGCTGATGGAGTAATTCATATGAAAGCCAAAGGTAAAGTCGATATTCCTGCAATAATGAATGATCCAGATAATGCCGCAATGAAAATCGGAATAGAGCCAAGTGCTAGCATAGCTGTTATTGCTAATCTTGTCATAGAATCATTTGGAATTGAGTCCGGGCTTAAAGTTATCAGTCGTCTTCATACTGCAACTGGCTCGGATTTGTCAATTAACGTACTTAATGGTAAGGGAATCAATATCAATTTTGGTATTCCAAATAAAAAGCAAGAAATAATTAGTGTATCTAGCCAAGTTCTTTTAATCAATGATAAAGGTATTGTACGAGAACCTAAATTCAAAGTCAAAAGTAAAAATTATTCCGATTGCTTTGCACATTTATCTACGATACTCGGTGTAACGGTATGTGGACATATTTCTTATCCTTATGAAAACATTGGATCTCTCCAAAAAACACAAATTTTTCCATTAACTACACCCGCTAAATTTGCCATCACCATTGAAAATGATGACTCGACAAATTTTCATTTTCATGCTTATTATGATACATCGGTAGAAAATATGAGATCATTTGAAGTGATATTCGATACACCAAACAGTCGAAAAAATCGTAAAGTAGATTTTCGTGTTGAAGGTGTTTATAAATCAAATGAAAAATATGTTAGAGCCAAATTAAATGCACCGTTTCGGAATATTGATGGAAAAATTTCATTAGAAAATAATCAGCAAAAAAAAGTATTGTCTGTAACATTGAATCATGATAAAGATGAATATTTGGTATCAATTGGTCTGACTGCCAATGGTAATAAATATAGACCCATTTTAGACTACAGAGTACCAGATCACATTGAAAAATTAGCTGGTGGTAAAGGGATTAAAGGTGACACTAAAGCTAGGTATGAACTAAACGGTGATATTACTGTTACTGATGATTATGGTGGCAATAAATACACCTTTGACAAAGTCACATTGTTGACATTCGGAAAAAAATTAGCAAGTGTAGATGGCTACATAATTCATAAAGACGATGCGTTGATTATTGATACAAAAGTATCGCATATTGATGAAAGTTTAAGCATTCAATTTGACGGCAAAATATTACCAAACGGCTTTGATGTAAATGGCGCTGCAATACCATCTAAAGATCCGAATATTGGCATCAAATATATTTGGCAATACAATCGCTCAAATATTTTGATTGATCACAATTTAATTATTATTTACGGTGCAGATTTAAATTCAAAGATCAATAGACTCACCATTACTGATAGTTTAGCATTCAAAAAAAACGATCATCCTAATAATCTGTACGAATATTTTACTGATTTAAATTATAAATCAGTGATAACATGGCCAGCTCAAGAATTAAATGCTAATGCTGATATTGAAGTATCATTAAACAGTTTGAAAACACAATTCGATTTGAAATATGAAAAGTTCAAGAGTGGCATAGAATTAGATATTAAAATAGAAGAAAACACACCGCAAAATTGGGAAATGAACTTTCAAATAAATGTATTAGATAATAAAGTTTTATTATCATCGAAACATAAAAAATTATCAAATTATAGGAGAAAACTGGAGGGTAAGCTGGAGTTGCCAAGTAGTAAATATGAAATTGAAACAGTTGGAACTTATCAAGTGAATGTACAAAATATTGAAATTAAATTTAATAGTAATTTAATAATAAATGGGAAAAATTTTAAATTAGATTATGGACTCGATGTGAATTCAGGAAAAATTGACAGTCTTGCAGTTATTAATCTTGATAATGTTAATCATCTTAATTTTATTCTTAAGCTTCAACGTGACAACAATCATCCTCATGGCAATCTTAAATTCGATATTAAAAATTTTTTGTACATTATTGGACAATATAATTACGAACATGGTAAGGGTATAAGTGATATTGCCATCGACTTACCTAAATTTGAGCGTAAAATCAAGGCCATTGGTGACATTACAATTGTTGGTGTACGACATATCGCTAATCTTGAGATTTTACTGAATGCTGAAAAAGATCCAACAAAACATCTCAAGTTTTCAACAGATTCGGAGATATATAATGACTCAATTAGTTCAAAGAACACTATTCAATTATTCTCATATGAAGCTGAATTTGATGTCAATGGAAAATTAAAAGATGAAAAACAGGATGGATATGAAGTTGAAGGTGATGTAAATATTATGTTGCCTAATGGACGGTATATTATTTTGAAAGGCAAACAATTTGTTGATCGTAAATCTGATAAAACAAACATACATTATGAATATGAAGTAATAGATTATCCTACAAAGAGGGATGGAGAATCACGAAATATAGTTTATATTGGGGAAATGAATTTTTTTGAACCGAAGCGGTATGAATTTAATGGAAAACACACGATAAAATTTGTTAATTTAGATAGCCATAATATTCAATTTAACTTTGTTTCTAATCAAACTGAACTAAACACTATCAAACGAAAGAGCGAAATTCAAATTTCATCAACAGGTACCTATTTACCGAGGCATTTTACTTTGAATTTTAACATTGATTATACAAATAAAAATGATATATTGACACCATATGAAAGCTTGTGGGATTTTAAGTCATCATTTGGAGATGATTTATCAGTGAAAGCTACTGGTAAATATTTGAACGGCATCCGTAAAAATGAGCCATGCGTCGCGGATATTGATATCGCTCTTATATTTCCCTGGATGAAATTACGCAATCTTAGATATCAGGGATCAACAAGTATTATATTACTTCATAATGATAATGACAAGTTGGATTATACATGTTCACATAGTTTAACTTACAATGATGATAAGAATATCAAAATAGATGTGACATTACGTCAAACTGGATTTCAGTCAGATCAAAAAAAAAATGGCTCAAGTAAAGTAAGTATCGCCGTGCTGAATAATCCACGGTTTATTGTTGAAACATCATTTGTTCATAATCCTACTAGTGAAATAAATGACGGCTCAGCAAAATTGAACATTAATTATGGAGACCAAAGTGTAATTGTGGACATCAATGGTACTTATCTGACAAATCTGAATAAAATTACGGCGAATATAAAAACGGCTCTACCTATTGAAAAGTTGCATTCTGTTGATTTCGGTTTGATTTATGAACGTGAAGAGACTGGCATATGGAAGTACGATGCATATCTAAGAGCTGATGAGGAAAAATATGAAATCAAAAGTGAATTTGAAATGAAACCATCTGTTCATAGAACCAATTTTACATTCATCTATCCCATTGGAAAAACAACATTTTTTGCTATAGTTGAAAAATTGAGTGCAACAGAATACAGAGGTCAGTAAGAAAAAACAAATTTGCATATATATATAAAATATTTGGCTTTGTTATTAATTTTTTTTTCCTATCTCTTTTTTTCTAAATTCAGCTGAATACAAGTTTGATTCACCGAAAGGATTCATCGTTGCTGATGGTCATGTAAAAATAGATAATATTGATGATTTCATTATTCAGATAAATTTTGATAATGATAAAATTTACCATCGTAAAATTCATGTGGAAATAATAACAACACTGGCAGTAAAAACTGGCAAAAGAGTTCTTCTTACAGTAACTAGTAACGGGAAAAATATTGTTACTGGAAGGTATGTATCGTTTTTGTATGAAGTAAAGAAAAAGGAAAACAAAACGAGAGCAAAAATATTGAAAATAATTATCTTATTTCGGTTTATTGTAGTACAAGTTACAGCAAGCGCAATGAGGCAGGGCAAATTATTGTAGAGGGTAGTGGTAGTCTACAGATCGGAGATACTACTACGAGGAGTTCTAAATTTATATATTCTCAAAAGCAATTGACACGTGAGAACGATGGCGAATCTGGAGTGGCTTTGCTGCTCAATGCCAACTTTGGTCCGTCTGCTGTTGTTGGTGAACTCAAACTCTCTGACAAAGAAGTCCACATATTCAATAGTTATTGTGAACAGAGTAAAGATTGTGCACATATCACGCTTCAAGCAACAATCGACACCAATCGTGAGTATTTTTATGGATTCATTTATTATGAAAATATTCCTGTACAGAAGAAAACTTTTTTAATAAAATTTTTAAACTATCATAGAATGATAATTAAATGATATTAATTCTTATATAGATAAAACTCATCTGAATCATCAAATAATTGTTGAAGTTGATCTGAAAAAATTCAACGTACCTGTTGAATTTGGATTGAAAAGTACAACTAAGTACCATCCAAGAGAATTGACATTCGATCATACAGCTAACTTATATCTTCATACATCCAAGGACAAGGCACAATATTCATCCCAAATTTATATTCATCCTGAGGAATCAGCAATAATTTTTACTTTTCCAAATCGAGAATTAGCTTTAATTACTTCAGTCGATATGCCGAAATCTAAAACTCCAATTGGACCATATAGATTAGAAATTTCTATATATTTGGATAGAAAAAACAAGCCGAATGAAAAAACCGGTTTTATCGCTAGCGGTGATATAAATGTCGAGAAGAATGCAGCTGATATATCGGGAGAGATTCGATTCATTTTTCCATTAATGTCTACCAAGGTTTGTTCTGTTACAATTTCTTCTTTATGATTTCTTCTTTATTATTCTCATTATTTTATATTTTTCGTAAATAGGATATGATGATTAAAAGTAAACTCCATTACGGTGGGAATTATCTACTTGATGCTAATTTCGACATCGATATATTCGCTAAAAAAACACAAAAAATTGGAATTTCCGTGCATATTATCAAAAACAGTATTCCGAAAGGTTATAATATTACCGGAAATTTTGAGGTGAATAGCCGTGGGCAGCAGCTTAAAATAAATTTAAACGAACATTTAACACTATCAGCCAGTGAAATTGGTTTTGGATCAATACTGTCATACATAGATGATCACCAAAAATCAAAAAGTGTTGGAATAACATTCTCAGTGAATACACGTCACGTTCATTTATTAGTTCAAGCACCAGATCGAGATCTTATCAAGTCTGATACAGCGGTCGAGTTGAATAGTAACGTACAAAAAATCAATACTGAATTAATTTTAATGGAAAGTCCTCCAATTATTATCAGTATTGAAGCACATAACATGAATAGTTTGAAATATCAAAGTTATCAGAAAGATAAACCTGATTCGAAATTAGTTGTGATGGGGCGTGCTATTATTGGTCAGATTGCAGACATTCACGCCGACGCTTATAAAAATGGTGAAAAAAAAAATTTATTCAATATAGGAATTTATCTTGATGAGGCTCAATTGTTTAAACCAAACTTGAGTTATAACAAAGATAATATGGTCGCAATGATTGATTTTTATCGTGGTCGCATTGTAAAATACACAGAGCAAATCAAAGAAGTGATAAGAGCTATTAGTAATGAAATAATAATTGAAATTAAAGATTTTGTTGAGAATTTAGAAAAATCACAACCAAACTGGAAGTCCGTAATGGAATATTATAAGAATGAACTTGAAAAACTCAATAAAGAATTAAACGCTGATACTACAATTCAAGAAATCCAAGCAACATTGAATAAATTATTTGGTGGCTTAATAAATGTGATTACTAGAAGTCTCAGTCAATTAACCGAACGTCTAGCGGAACTGAATACGCAATATCAGGAAATTACTAAGAAAATTATGGAAGTAGTCAAAACCACTTACCCACGCATCAAAGAATCTATTGATAAAATATTATCCGCAGGTATTGAAGTTATCAATGCCGCTAGTAAACTGACTGCCACTTATTTAAAAACCATCTTAGCTATTATTGATGAACATCAGAAAGAAATGAAAGAGCTTATTGAAGTTATGAGTAAACTAGGTAATGACATTGCCAAAATAATTTTAAAGGGTTACACTGAGATTGCGAATGAAATCACGAGTGTTATCAAACTAGTTTCGCAACAAATTCAAACATTACCGATTTACGACTTTATCAAAGAAAAATATGCGGCAATTTTTAATTATCAAATACCAGATGCGATATTAACACCAATTGAAGAGGCTTTAGTACAATTCCGAAGAATACTACCAACTGAAGAACTACGTGAATTTCTAACGGTTACGTATAATTATATTCTCAAGCATATTAAATGTCAAAAAGTTGATGATGGCATTGAGATTAAAAATATATATGCGCATGCGGTTGATGCCATTCAATCAATTATACAGCTTTCACAAAATTATGCCACAGTCGATCATCTTTATAATTTGTTCGATATTAAATTACAAGGCAGTTTCGAATATATAAAAAATTTAGTTGGCATACCCATACCCCGAATCTCATTTTTGAATCTTCTGAAAAATCACGAATTACCGTTAATCATTGACATTTACTACGCCTATAGACCAACTTTGTATCCCTCAGATATCATTCCACCATTTAGTAAAACAGGTATTGTGGTTGAGGGTGGTCATTTCTTCACATTTGATGGTCGCCATCTCACCATGGCCGGTACTTGCGATTATGTTCTTTCTCAAGATATACATGACGGAAATTTTTCTATTGTTGGCAGTTTTAGTAAAGGAAAATTTATCAGCATTACAGTAACTGCACCAGGCGAGAGTATGACTCTTAAATCGAATGGAAATGTAAGTCAAAACTATTTAATTGAATATAAGAAAATACTATTTATGTGTCATAAAGTCGTTATCAGTATCATTTTTATTGTTGTTGGTGTTGTTACCATTGCTAGAAATGTCTTAGATTCATACCCTAAAATAGTAAAATTTATAGATTTTAGTCGACAATAAACCTGCTGATTATCCAATTAGCACAAAAAATCTTCACGCTTTCATTACACTACCAGTTGTTAATATTAAATCAGACTATGGTCTTCACGTCGTTTGCAGTCAAAAGGCTTCAATGATTTGCAGTGTTCACGTGTCCGGTTTCTATCATGGAAAACTGCGTGGCATTTTTGGCAATGCAAATCACGAACCTTATGATGATTTTACTGTGCCTTCTGGTTATGTAAGTTTTTTCGTAAATTTATTAGTTTACTTATACGCTCACTATGTTATTATTTGACCATGATAAAATCAAATCGGGATTTTTTGACTAATTTTTATCTCATTTTTAGATTGTTGAAAAGGAATCCGAATTTGGGAATGCTTATAGATTAAATTTGGAATGTGCAATATCGCCTGACGTTGATCATCATCACTATAATCGTAATCCTACATGCACAGAATATTTTACAGATGGCTCTTCAATGGACTCGTGTTTTAAATATGTCGATCCTAAAATATACCGTCAGGCATGTGATCATGCAACTGTTGCCGGCACACCTCGTGCAGCATGTCTCATATCCATTGCCTATTATATGGCCTGTCGAAAAGAGCGTGATTTTATTTCTGTACCACCAGCATGTAACAGTTGTAAATTTGGTAAAGAAGAAATATCGATTGGTGATGATTTCAGTGTTAAAATTCCGAAAAAAGAAGCTGACATTATTTTTGTTGTCGAACAAGAGACAAAAAATGAAAAAATATTCAAAGAACTCATCACACCATTAATTACAGAAGTCAAAAATGAATTGTCACAACATGGAATTACGTAAATACATATGTTATCAATGTCTTTACGTGCATGTAATCCTCGTTAATTGTTTCCTCATCTTTATTAATTTATAATATTGATTCGTGGTATTTTAGTGATGTATACATTGGACTTATCGGCTATGGTGAACATTTAAAATGGCCTCAACACTATACCACTGATGGTAATTTGAATATCGATGGTCAAGTGAAAAATATGGAATTCGCATCAAATAATCCCCAAATCACTCTGAATGAAGCTAAACAAAGTGATATTGAAACGCGTCTCAAGTACATTGGACAAAGACTGGACGTGGAGTTGGGAACGTACAAACTCACTGATGCTTATGAAGAAGCAATACGTTATCCATTCAGAGCAGGCGCTGTTAAGGCTGTTGTCGGCGTAATTGCTTCTCCATGCGAAAAGAGTCCATTTCCTCTTTCTGTAAATACAACTATCCTTATATCAAGCATTTGGATTATGCTTAGTAATATTATTTTCGATGGATAATGTGATAAAAAATATTTTTCATTTTGATTTTATAGCTACAACAATTGAGACTTTTGATGGGACGTAAGGTTTACAATGAACTCGGTTTAACTTATTACCATATAGGCTATCTCGATGATATATTGGTTTCGGGCAAACCGCAAAAAAATATAGTTGGTTATGATATTCAGTCAGGTTATACGTTTAGTGATAGTAAGAAAAAACCACTTGAAGGAAGCATTGATAAAAACAATTTGATTCTTACTCATAATGATGTTTGTGCTGAATTTGCTATAACAGTAAGTATAAGTTTCATGTAATGATATTTTCTTATTAATAGTTCAAATATCTGATATATTTTAAAGGAAAAATTTAATTTTGCAGTCTGGAGGTGTGGCATTTAACTCTGGCTACTTTTTAGATGCGAAACCTAATCAGAAAAAGCAATTTATTCAAGTAGCGGCACGAAGTTTAGCTAACAGCTTAACTAAAACTGAAATTCAGAAGGACTGCACTTGCGAGCAGCATCATAGACTAGGTGGGTCTATTGAGTGTAAAATTATCGCGCGTAAAGAGAGAGAATTCGTGATAAAGCATGCCAAAGGTGGTGTAAAAGTATGAGAGGATAATGGCACGTTTTCAAACCTAAATTCTCATCTTTCTCAATTAGAAATTATTGAAATAATAAGTATATATTATGAATATACTCAAGAAAAATATATATCACATATATAGTATGCATCAAATATCATTTCATGCAGCTTTGGAAAATATCTTTATGTATATTTCAATATATTCAAATACTTTCGTACGATATAATTGAATGGAGAAACTGTACATAATAAGTTGTAGCTCCGAAGCACATGAAAAAATGAAATCACGATTGATATATACATAATAAAAATTTCACAACAAATGTATACGAACCACGCTATTTCTTCCGAACTTTTTCTTATCATTTATTTATTTTGTAACTGAATGTAACTTTGCAAAGTTACATTTCAGTAACATCATCACTCTGCTAAGTTATAAATGTAACTTTATAAATTCATATTTCAAACCTTATAAAGTAAATGAGCAAAATTAAAAAAAAAACATTGTAGCGTATTTGATTAGTATTGATTTTACATTTAATAATTTTCGTCATTAGTCAAGTGTTATGCACTATATTGAAAACCTGCAAGATAATTGAATATTCAAGATTAAACATTAAACATAGATCTGGAAAAACAGAATATACGATGACGAGACTCGAACCTGGGATCCTTGAACAGCATATCTGGAGACTGGCACACTACCCAATGTGCTGCTCATCTATGTTTGAATTTAATTGTAAATGGTAAATAGTTTACTAGGGCATGATCATATAAACTAATTCACACCTACACACACACACACACGCGCGCGCGCATATATACAAATGCCAATACAATAATCCGTTTTATGAAAATCATCTATTAAATAATGAATAAATAAATGAATGAATGATAAATATCAAATACATTGAAAAAATTTATTGAATAAAAATAAAATGAAATGAATATTGAATTAATTAATTAAAAATAAATGAATGAATATTAAATAGAAACATAAACTAAAAAAAAAAAAACAAAATAAAAAAATATATGTCAAATAAAAATAAAATAATTCATCAAATGATTATATTTTCATGAAATTTGCTAAATTTCAAACATTATACGATCCTCAATTCGTAACTTTTAACATTCACTGCTTATTACATTCACCAGAAGTTTTTCGAGATCTTGAACCACTGTGGATTACTTCTCGCTTTCCTTTTGAAGATATTCTCGAAAAAATAAAAAATTACGTTCATAGTACAGGCTATATTGGCAAAGCCTCGAATAAATTCAGGAATATAGATGAAAACACTGATGTTTTTAAGTATTGTAATAAATTGAAAAAAATTGGTAAAATAGTCAACCCTTTTCGGCTAATAAGTATACAAATATATATGCACTGATAAAAATTCTTTTTTTACATAGTATTCTTCAGAACCTCGAGTTAGCCCTCCACAATATTGTAGAAATCACACATCATAGCAATATAAAAACATCTCAATTTTTACGATCAAAAATTGAAAATCAAACGATTTATTCTCAATGTTACAAAAAAAAGATCGCATCTGATTCTTACTACGTAAACGTTATGACCAAACAAGGCCCAAAAATTAGATTTACTGAATTTTTCATGTAAGTATGTAATTGTAATACAATCAACTGTGATTTGAATTACATAAAAGCAGCCACGAATTGTGTTCTGTCGTACTAGCGTACTTTTCTTCTCAACATAAATTGCGCACTCTACAAAACCAAAAAATTCACACGATGTGAATCGCGCACCAGATGATCCTTATAATGATGATTTATGTAAATATGGTGACGTGGCGCTAGCCCGCACATGGTAGCCGATCGTAGAAGTGGAGTGTGGGGAGCGGCGTGACATCCCATGGCGTCTGATTGGTTAAGTTTGAAAAATACTGCCGCGCGCAATTTTGATTTGATTACAGAACCAATACGCAATCAATAAGTATCGTCACGGTAATACGACATGGATGTATGATTGAATGACGAATTGAGGCTACGTCGGGAATATTCGGGAAGATCCGTCAAGAGAGGCCCAATTAATTCGCTAATAGATGAGGCATGCAAGGAACATGAAAGGCACTCCGTCACTAGAGTTCAAACATAGTACTTCGTCGTGAGAACAAGTATCATTTTTCGTCGCTACTGAAGCAGAAAGATTCGTCAAATCACTCATTCAATCGATTTCATCGAGTTATTGTAGAGGGCGTATTTCGTTATTGAAACGTACGTCGTACGTTAGCCCATGGTGGCATGATTTAAAATGAAGACATTGATATTAATATCATCCAGTCCTTCGCGTATTGTGAGTGGGTGAAACTGTACAAAAAAACTACCACAAAGGCGCATTCCGATAATTCACCGATTCTCACGGACCGTGAGCTATCATTGAAGGATGCCCTCCAACCTGATGGGGTCATTACTGTGGTGAGGATATTTATACAAGAAACAGAATCTTGTTGAAATTCACATATTGGTGTGGGTGATCGACCCAACGTGATCCCTCACACCGACCATAATAGCATAACAAAATTATATTAATTTCATTCATTTTCTTTATTATAATATTGTTTTCTACGCCCATCTCTATTTTTTTTTTGTTTGTTATTAATAAATTTATGTTCTTGTTTTATATTATATTGAAGGTCTCTCTCTGTTGATTGGTTCGTCCCGTATGAATCCGCTTCCCCTTGACGATAACTCATTATTTTCCAGGCCATATTTGAAATTAAATCTAACACTCACTTTTTGTTATTTTTTTCATAAATAAAATAATTGGCGCCCGAGGAAGAGAGAGGTTGCCCACTTCACATATAGTAGACGATTCTAATAGTGCGTGGATTTGGCTTGGTGGTCCCCACCCCAAACCAGGGCCGCGTCATATTATATATATATATTAATCGGGTATATATTATGTACACCCCAGATGAAATTTTCGGAATTTTGTTACAATAGTATTTCAAATAGTCCTGTTCAGTGCCACGAGAAATACTTTTAAATGCTATTAAATTCTCTTTAAAAGTCATCGTATCCAGAACTTGAAGATGCAATCCCCAGATGGAATTTTCGAATTTTGTATTCAATAATATTTCAAATTGTCCTGCTCAGTGTCACGAGAAATACTTTCAAATGCTATTGAATATACCCTGGAACGTATATAATTTATATACGTGTTTCTATATGTGACGTCGTCAAAATTATCAATTATATATTAGTAAACATTTTTGCAATCAATATACATTTTTTTTCATACTAATTTATGAAAATAACATATATTAGCGAAAATTAAAAAATATGTATTCAATAAACCTATAATTAGGTGAGTACAGTATAGTATTGCAATGAATAGATATTTGAGTTCTTGTTTAATTTGATATATTTCTATGTAGGAAGGTATAAGGTTAGGAAATTAATAGGATGATGGTATGAATTTTCTCTTATTTTCGGAATTAACTATTTATCTATTTATTTTGTTCACTTTGGGTATAAAACAACATATAACGGGTGATTTTTTAATAGCTATAGGAAATTTTTCCAAAAAAAAACACATAAAATTCAGAAAAATGCATGAAATCTTTATTTGAATCGATAGTACGGTTCATATAATTTAATGTTTGAAGATTATTTCATGCAAATGTTGACCGCGGCTGCGCCTCAAATGGTCCATCCGCTTCGTCCAATTTTGGCATACTCTTTCCAACGTTTCGGCCGGTATCTCACGAATAAATGCTTCAATGTTGTTTTCCAATGCGTCAATCGAAGCGGGCTTGTCAGTATAGACATGAGCCTTAACATAGCCTAACAAAAAAGTCTAAAGGCGTTAAATCGCACGATCTAAGCGGCCAATTGACCGGTCCCAAAAGTTCACCGAACTTGCCTCTCAATTGGTTCATTGTTTCACGTGCTGTGTGGCATGTGGCACCGTCTTGTTGAAACCACATGTCATGCAAGTTAAGCTCTTCCATTTTGGGTAAGAAAAAGTTGGATATCATCTCACGATAGCGAAATTTTCCACGTTGTTGATTAACAGAGGCCCAATTGCTGCGAACAGCGCCGAATCGATAATTGATGGTCATCACCAACACTGGCCGATACAGCTGCGATATTTTCTTCAGTTCGGACTGTACGTAAGCGTGTTTGTGGTTTGATGTCCAACAATGTAAATTTGGTGCGGAATTTAGTCACATTAGCTCGAACAGCCGCTTCAGTGGGTCGATTAAACTGACCATTAAATGGAAGAAGCGCGCGATGAACTTTCTTAACAGAGCACGCATTTTGATGATAAAATTCAATGATTTGCAAGCGTTGTTCGTTTGTAAGACGATTCCTGGTTAAATTATAGACCAAACTGAAGATGTTTGACGGTGACTCAAAACACGAAACGTGCGTGAGCTGTCAAAATCAGTGTTGCCAAAAAGAAAATAGTTAAAAAATCACCCGTTATAACCTAATTATTTATGCGAACGAATCAGTTAAAATGTTTATGATACTGTTACGTCTTGGGCGACGTCCCTCAGCTGCTGATAAAAACAATTTTATAAGTAGGTTCTACCCGGGAAATTCAAAGGAGAAGTTGGTATTTCACAATAAACGTTACACTTTTATTTCTGATGTATTCTTTATTTATTCACTTATAGTTCAATTAATTGTTATTTAGTTGTACTGACTTTTACAGATGGTTTTTTTGTTTTACAAGTTTTTTTATATATCTAAGTTAAATTCTTATGTGTCTAAAAGAATATAAACGTCGAGATGTCTTGTGTGGATTTTATGATGCGAGAGACTAGCTCTTTTTCTTTCCTTCCTCTATTTATATGTTTTTATCTATTACAGTGATTTTCAAAGGGCGAAAAAAAATCGTATTCTCCTCACCGGAGAAATGGAGTGCTACATTAATCTAATCTTTTATTGGTTTCTTGTGTGCGGAGTTCATTTTAATATTTGGTTCCGCGTACTACATGTTTGTTTTATATTCTTTATTTATGTGTAACGCTATCGGGTTCATATAATCTTACCTGGTAACTGTTTATGTTTGACTTTTATTCATAGGAAAATATGTGAGTGATTCACATATTTTCTTGGAGTGACTTCGTTTACTTATGATAATTTTTGAGTTGACTTCCTTCATTTTTATATTGATATGTGGTCGATATAATCTAAATGTACATAATTCATGATTTATTGTTAACATTCATTCTTCGAGAAAAAAAATGTTTTTCTCTTTTTTTTTGTTTACATATTTCTTTGGGATATTTCAATTTATTTTAATAATATAAATCCATAAGTTAGTTCCCTGTTTCAGATCAAATGTCTTGTTTATTGTATGTGTCAGAAGTTATTTTCCTGCTTTCTTATATATTTACTTTTTTATGTATTTACATCTATTTCATTAGAAGTGGACTTTGCTTGGGAAAGAAAGTAAACGTCTCCTGTTATCGCATTTTGAATTTTATGGCGGCTAAACGTATCTCTATATACATATGCGTTCGATGTGCGCTCTGGGTACATTTCTATGTTTGGGGATATAACACTACACGGCCAAACATCAGAAGAAAACATTGTATTATCATTAGCTAGTAGATGTAAAAGCGAGATCACTGCAAGAATAGTAGATAATGAAATAGTTACAATTAATAGTCTCATTCAATTCATAAGATCACATTACGAAACCCCATTAAAGAAATTCACAGAAAGAATTGAAGAGTTTAAAGAAATGACTCAAAACATAAATGAAAGAGTAGCTCACTATGGAGAAAGAATAGAAAGATTATTAAATTCAATTATAAGCGATATAAATAGATCCGAGTCAACACGTAAAGAAACAGAAATATTACTAATTACGCAAATTGCGATAGAAACATTTATAAAAGGGTTACGACCTAAATTTGTTAGATTATTACAAGAAAGAAATTTTGATGAATTAATTCCCGCAATAAAAGAAGCCGAAAGGGCTGAGGCATTATGTAGGCAATTTCCGAATCTCGCTATACCCGAAAACTCTGCACATTGTTTTAATATCGAAAGCACATACCCTGTTAACAATTCACATAACAAAAAAACGAATAATAACATAAATTATAATCAAAATCGGTATTTTAATAATAATCGAGATCCTAATCATAACTACAACCGAGTTTCAAATTTTAACACAAATAATCAATCAAATGATTATAATCGTAATAAATATCAAAATCAAAATCGTAAACCACACATAACAATTGACCAACAAAATTACCTTCAATACAAAAATTGTAATTATTGTCATCGCGCAGGAAACAAGAAAACCGAACGCCCCAACACAAAAATAATCCTAACACAAATAGCAATAATGAAAACACTAACAGAAATCCGAATAACACACGGCCAACTTGTCGTTATTGTCATAAAATAGGACATACAGACGATATATGTAGACTACGAATATATGACGCAAACCAACCTGTAGACCCATCATATAATAGTCAGACACTGTCCGATACACAAACGGGAAACGACAGAGCGACCCCTCGCATTGGCGCGCCGATGGGAAGCCAATAAATCATGCGCCTATCTATTCACAAAATAAATCACCGAAAGACAAACTATTAACAGCAGAATGCAAATACAACGCCATATTTTCAAATTATAGTTCACCTGCCATACACATAAATTGTACGGAATTGAAAAACTGCCATAATAAATTCTTAATCGACACTGGGTCGCAATTAAGCCTCATAAAATTGAACGCGATTAAAAATACAAAAATAATAGATCCAAGTATATGCTATGAATTAAATGGAGTCTCCAAATATGATAAACCTCGCACATTAAGGAAGATAAATTTGAGAATAAATGGATTAAAAAGTACATTTCATGTAATACCACAAGATTATCCACTAAATTACACAGGCATAATCGGTTCCGAGTTCATATATGAAAATAGAAGAGAAATCAGCTACGCAAAGAATATAATAAGATTTGGGAAAATAGATTTCCCATTCGCCACTACTGAAAAAATTATACTCCCTGCCAGACAGAAAAGTTCAATGTTCGTTAGAATAAACAATGGCCAAGAAGGTGAAGGTTATATTCCCCGCATACCCCTAAAGAAGGGTATATATGCAGGTGAAGCAATCGTCAAAGCTACAAAGGGAATAGCATACTTATACGCTATAAACACTCTAGACAAGGACATGGAGATAGACGTACCCGTAATACCCTTGTATCCCTTCGATACAAGTGCAGACGAGGACGACATGTTTATGGGTCAAAAAGCAGTTGAACGCAAAACACCCCCAAGCGCGCAGGGCAATGACCGCGTTAGAACTGTAATAGACCTCTTACGTCTAGAACACTTGAATATAGAAGAGAGTAAAGCAGTAGAGAGCCTTATAAGGGAATACTCTGACCTTTTCTATATACCAGGAGAACCCCTGCGAGCAACTGACGTCATGACACATCGTATACCAACCAACGACGATGCACCGATCTTCACGAGACAATATAGAGATAAACAAAAAAAATCCGCCATTCCAAAAGCCTGAAATCGCCAAACAAATCGACGGACTAATTGAGATGAAAATAATACAACCATCAAATTCACCATATAATTCACCACTTTGGATCGTACCAAAGAAAGATGACTCCAAAGGAAATAAAAGATGGCGATTGGTAATAGATTATCGGAAACTCAACGACAAAACAATAGGCGATGCTTATCCACTACCACTAATAACTGATATACTCGATCAACTAGGTGGAGCAAAATATTTCTCAACTTTTGACCTTGCATCTGGATTTCATCAAATAGAAATGCACCCAGATGATAAACACAAAACCGCTTTTACGACTCTACACGGACACTACGAGTTCAATAGGATGCCATTTGGTTTGAAAAATGCACCAGCAACATTCCAAAGACTCATGGATATCGTATTACAAGGTTTACAGGGCAACGACTTATTTGTATACTTAGACGATATCGTAATCTATGCTAGGTCAATAGACGAACATGCGGTAAAATTTAAAAGACTCGCCGAGAGACTACGGAAATCTAATTTATCATTACAACCAGATAAATGCGAATTTTTGCGCACTGAAGTTAAATATTTAGGACACGTTATCGGAGCAGAAGGTGTAAAACCCAATCCCCAGAAAATAGATGCAGTAAAAAATTTCCCTATACCAAAAACCTCAAAAAATATTCGAGAATTCTTAGGTCTTGCTGGTTATTATCGCTGATTTATAAAAGACTTCGCAAAAATCGCTAAACCATTGTCAAATTTAACTAGTAAAAATACAACTTTTGAATGGACAAGAGAACATCAAACTGCATTTGAAATATTACGCGAAAAATTATGCCAAGCACCCATATTAATATACCCAAACTTTAATGAACCATTTAATGTAACTACAGACGCATCCAATTTCGCAGTGGGAGCTGTACTATCACAAGGAAAAATGGGTGAAGACCCCGTAGTAGCGTATGCCTCCAGAGTACTAAATAAACATGAAAAAAACTACTCAACCATAGATCGAGAAATGGCCGCAACAGTATTTCCCTTGAAAACATTCCGACCCTATCTTTATGGCAGATCATTCACCCTATACACCGACCATAGACCCCTTGTATGGATAAACGCTTGGAATGACCCGACGCTAAGAGTGATGAGATGGCGGACACGTTCAAAAGAGTTTGATTTTACGGTACAATATAAGGCAGGAAGGGTAAATACTAACGCTGACGCACTATCACGAAACCCAATAGAGTCCCGAAATCTATACGTGTTAAAGGGTTATTACAGAAAAAATGTGAGAGGACAAGACAATTGGGGTTTCATGAGAACATGGGAAGATAGGAGTACTTCTGAGGAAGAAAGAGAAGCAAAAAAATCAAGAAGGAACTTTGATAATTTATTTGATGCAAATGATGAAAATAGCGACGAAGAGAATTGTAGCCTGAAACATAAAAAATTTCATAAAAAAATCGGGGGAACAAAAAAGACCATCGATGCGGAAAATCCGAGAGAAACGCAAGTGGTCATCACACAACCCGACGTACATAAATCTTTGGTTGAATTAACGGCAGAAGAGCCAATCTCAAAGGGAAATATGAAGAGACGTCAGTATAAAAGTACGTATAATCCCGAGTATAATCGAAAGGAAAAAGAAAGGAAATTGATGAAAAAGAATCGTGGAAAAAGGTATCAAGAACATCTCGACGGAGTAGCTAACCTCGAGATGGACGTCTGTATCTCTTCTGAGGAAGAACGAACAGGAATGCTTGCTAAACCTTCACAAGAAAGTTCATCAATGAGCATAAAACCTAACACAAACAGAAAGGTACAATTTACATTGCCTGAAGAGCACCAAGGAGATAACTACAAAAAGGTAGAACAGGGAAGAATGCTCATGCAAAAACGCGACGTGCGCAGTGATGGGGCATCACTAGAAGAGTCCGCAGAAATAATTCCGAAAGAAGGTGGCTCACAGAAATATTTTACAGCCACTTCAACGCCCAAAGGAGGGGACGACAGATGGTCGCTAGAGAGAGAGAATGGGAGCACTGAAAATGCATCAGAGGAAAGGGCCATAAAAGAAACTGGTTTTACTCCGTCGCCCATATCGTTAATAAAACGGAAAATTGAAATAAACAACGCATCGCCCTTCAGCAGAAATAAAATAGAAATGAAAAGGAATATCGTAATAGAAAGCGAAAGCGTTACAGATGAAGAGATAATACCCGATAAAATCATTGAGTCCAGTATTACACCTAATGCCGAGCAAATTCCCGAGAGACTAACACAAAATGAAACACAACCTGTCCCCACAACTGTGACTGAAGATATATTTGAAGTAAATCATGAATTATCAATGTCTACAAGTTCTAGCAGCGAATCAGAAATTGATGAACAAAAAGAGGTCATCAACCCAGTTGTAACGGAATCGCCTCCAGACGTTATATTACGGCGATCCCAACGAACACAGAAACCAAACAATTAATGCACATGCTGCACAGATAGGGCAAATCATCAAGTAGAACCTATGCAAACAAGGAGAGATAAAACGGAAGAAATAGAAAATAAAAACATCACCATATCTCTGAATGAAAGCATTCAATCACGAAATAAAAAAATTGAGGAAAGAAATAAAGCAGCTAAAGAGAAAGAAACCTCATTAAATCAATCCGCGATAAATGAATATTTCAGAACCCCAGAACACAATAAAGGAATTAAAGAAAAAGAAATTGCACCCAAACGTGATCGACACGTACCAACGACTCGCATACTATCACCCATACAACGACACTCAATGCAAGTAAATAAAACTCAAAATATAAGCATACCCGAAGACATAGATAAAGAAAACAATACATTTGATTCACAACCCTTCAGAAATTTAATTGAATCACGCGATAATTTAGAGATGAAAAAGGATAATTATGCATGTTTTTTATCAGCTGACGGAACAGTCACGAGCGATGTTAGCAAACGTTTTATCGAGATGCATTGGTTGAAAGGGATATCACCAGAAAGTAAATTTGAAATCGGTGATATATTAATCAATAAAATTAAAAGAAAATACATATTTGGACTGGTTGTTCAGAAAGAAGATATTAGTCCACTGAAAGAAGAAAATTTTATAGCGTGTTTTAACAATTTGAGGGAAGAAATGGATAAAATGGAAATAACCACCGTTAGTATATCACAAGGTAGAAGCAATATAAATGACACCGCATGAGATAAAATAAAAGAAATAATAGAAACTGTATTTAAAAGCACAAATAAAATAATAACCATTTGTAAGGATAAGATAATAATACCCATACACGAAGAAAGAGAAAAAATTATAAAAGAATGTCATGAATCAACCATAGGTGGACACAAGGGAATGACCAAAACATACAATAGAATTAGGCAACGATATTACTGGGATAATATGAAGAAAAACATAGCAAACATAAATCAAACATTGTTCTAGTTGCCAAAGGAAAAAACTAGTGAGAATAAAAACTAAACAACCTATGATAATCACAGACACATCCTCCGATGTATTTGACAAAGTTGCACTTGACATAGTCAGACCAATCGACATTTCAGAAAACGGATATAAATATATATTGACCATGCAGGATGATTTATCTAAATTTTGTGTCGCAGTACCTCTAGTTCAAGCTACAGCAGACGAAATTGCAAAAGGAGTAGTCGAAAATTTAATAACAAAATATGGTTGTCCAAAGGCCATATTAACCGATCAGGGAGCCGCATTCATTGGCAAGGTGATAAGACGACTCGCCAAAGCATTCAAAATACAACAAATAAAAACCACAGCATTCCACCCACAGTCGAACGGTTCACTGGAAAGGAGCCATCAAGTGTTGACAGATTACCTGAAACATTATCTAACAAAAAAAGATTGGGATAAATTGATATGTCATGCTATGTTCTCATACAATACTAGCAGACACGAAGGCACCAAATACACTCCTTATGAAATAGTTTATGGTCGAACCGCGCGTGTCCCTTCGGAATTCTCACAAATGGATGAAATAAAAACATACGATAACTATTTAAAAGAACTCTCTGAACGCATGACAGAAATTAGACTAACGGCAAAACGAAACTTAGAAAACGCTAAATACCGTTCAAAATTAAATTATGATGAAAAAATTAACCCGGTAAAATTCGAGATAGGACAAAACATTTATCTAGTAAAAGATCACAAAGTGGGTAAATTGGACTATAATTACAGAGGACCTTATAAAATCACTGATGTCATACCTGAAAAAAATGACATAGAGATAGAGGTCGATAAAAATCATGAAAAAATTGTACATTGCGATCGAGCAAAAATAGCATATTTATGCCAACCCACACAAAAATGGGATAACATTTAAAATAAAGTAACTCCTTTATGATTGCAGATCAATCATGGGGACTGCACCATTCATAATTTGGGCAATAATTACATTTGTACCCGCCAGCAACGGTCTTATTGCTTACGATTGCGGAGCACCAACCATGAACATAACTACATTATCACTAACTACCATCAAAGAATATGAAATTCCCATATCAGAACCAATGACAACCATTACAGAAGTACAATTACTCCAAACTGCGGAAATTAGCGCTATCCATGTATACCAGTGTAAGGTAGAAATACATAGATCTATTTATTATTGCGGAATGCACTCACACATCTCAATAGTTTCTAACGCCCACATCGAATATATAACTGAGGTAACTCAAGAGACCTGCCAAAGAATGCATGAAACACAAACATATAGAATTTATGAGCAATTTCATACCGGGCTCATTTCAAATGGCACTACAGATAGACCCTTGAAAATAGCAGGCCGAGTAGACAACGAAGGCAACTGCAAGGGATCATCTTTCACTGATTATTACGGGACATGGAAAGACGTGGTAGTTATAGGGCAAATTTTTATTACCCTACATGATTACTACACAAACGCACATTTAGAAAAAAATGAAATAATGTTGAGGTCTGGAGTGAGATGCAAGTATTCAGAAGGAAACTGTATGGATGTTGAAGGAGGAAACACACATTGGGAACTGATAACGAGAGACCAATGCAAATTTAATAAGTTCTCATTATTATACAGGGGCAAGGCAAGGAAGATCAGAGACAAATCATTTAACAATCATGGTCAAGAAATATATACATTAACGTCAGACGACGTGACATTCGCGTTATCCGTGCGTGCAATGTTGAACATCTGTGGATATAAATCAATAAAAACCGATCACCCAAAATTATTCATTATAGATAATACCGTACGAGGGCTCTTCCCTTACACATCCAGGGTAACTGCAGCCAATATGGACATATTAACATATATGAATTCTAAATTTGTTTACCTAGAACAACACCTTAAGGGACAGATAATAGCACTATATAATGATGTTATAATACAACAATGTGAACTAGGAAAGCAAATATTACACAACGCCTTAGCAGTAGCACCAATAGCACCAGCAGAATTTGCTTATCATTTCATGAAACAACCTGGATATATTTCTCACATTGCAGGCGAGGCAATTAGAATAGCCAAATGTATACCAGTAGAGGTGAAAATAAGAAAAACGAATGAATGTTACCAAGAATTACCTATATATAGACATAATGAATCTCTATTTATGTTGCCACGAACACACAATCGTACAAACCGGAAATTAAATAGAATGTAATACATTTTTGACACCGATGTTTCAATTGAATAATGTATGCATACAGTTAATGCCACAAGTAGCACCAGCATTCTCGCCTGAAAGAATATCAGCTCAAACGAAACCTACATAGAAATACACAAGCCCATTGAATTTAGCAAATGGTGGTATGTATACACATGACGACCTAGAAGAGTTACGAGAAGCTATTATGTTTCCTTTAGGAAAACCAGCCGTGTTGCACACTCCCGACGAGTTACAGGCCAAGGAAGCATTCACCAAGGAATATCCATAAACAATCTTTTAGATGAAAATATCATAAGAAAAGCTATGGAAAAAACTTGGGGAAAGATGACGGGATTTTTCAACAAGATAGGTACCTACGGGGTGACCATCATGGGAATATGGATAGTTGTCAGAATAATCAAATTTATCGTGGATATCATTGTACACGGTTATGCGCTACACACAATATTTGGTTGGAGCCTATGGTTATTAGGAGCCGTATGGGACTCAGTCACAAACCTCCTGATACACTTGAAGGGAAACAAACAAAACGGTAATAGAAGGCAACCCAATAACCAAATGGAAATGATACAGCAAAAAGAAACGACAACAATAGAAATAACTGATGAACCAATAGAAAAAAATAACATTGATAATCAACATCCAATTACAAATAAACTGTCAATTTACTGAATAGGAAGCAGCAAGACATGAAGTACTATTGAAGTATTTCATTATAACTATTAAAAACACAATAGCTATACACATACATAGTAATTAAATAGATATCTCAAACATGAAACTTAAAATATAACTACGAAATAAGTAATTTAGATATAGAAATCAAATTAAAAAATTAATTATATAAAATGGAATTTATTTTTTAAGTAAAGAACACAGAAAATACCCTTTCGGACGGGACGTCCGACCTTTTTTAGGGGGGAGGTGTTATATCCCCAAACATAGGAATGTACCCAGAGCGCACATCGAACGCATATGTATATAGAGATACGTTTAGCCGCCATAAAATTCAAAATGCGATAACAGGAGACGTTTACTTTCTTTCCCAAGCAAAGTCCACTTCTAATGAAATAGATGTAAATACATAAAAAAGTAAATATATAAGAAAGCAGGAAAATAACTTCTGACACATACAATAAACAAGACATTTGATCTGAAACAGGGAACTAACTTATGGATTTATATTATTAAAATAAATTGAAATATCCCAAAGAAATATGTAAACAAAAAAAAAGAGAAAAACATTTTTTTTCTCGAAGAATGAATGTTAACAATAAATCATGAATTATGTACATTTAGATTATATCGACCACATATCAATATAAAAATGAAGGAAGTCAACTCAAAAATTATCATAAGTAAACGAAGTCACTCCAAGAAAATATGTGAATCACTCACATATTTTCCTATGAATAAAAGTCAAACATAAACAGTTACCAGGTAAGATTATATGAACCCGATAGCGTTACACATAAATAAAGAATATAAAACAAACATGTAGTACGCGGAACCAAATATTAAAATGAACTCCGCACACAAGAAACCAATAAAAGATTAGATTAATGTAGCACTCCATTTCTCCGGTGAGGAGAATACGATTTTTTTTCGCCCTTTGAAAATCACTGTAATAGATAAAAACATATAAATAGAGGAAGGAAAGAAAAAGAGCTAGTCTCTCGCATCATAAAATCCACACAAGACATCTCGACGTTTATATTCTTTTAGACACATAAGAATTTAACTTAGATATATAAAAAAACTTGTAAAAAAAAAAAACCATCTGTAAAAGTCAGTACAACTAAATAACAATTAATTGAACTATAAGTGAATAAATAAAGAATACATCAGAAATAAAAGTGTAACGTTTATTGTGAAATACCAACTTCTCCTTTGAATTTCCCGGGTAGAACCTACTTATAAAATTGTTTTTATCAGCAGCTGAGTGACGTCGCCCAAGACGTAACAGCGGCTAAGCGTATCTCTATATATATGCGTTCGATGTGCGCTCTGGGTACGTTCCTATGTTGGGGATATAACAATACCAGCTTTTTCCAACTAAACGTCTCTGTTCGCACTTGATCGAAACTTGGCTCTATTTGCCACACTGAACCAGTACACAATATCACTCAATAAGTGACCGTCTCATTCAAACTTTTGCACGACACTGATCAATTTTAATTTTCACTTACACCTCCCCACTCAATCCCACCTCCAGCCAAGAGGGCCCATTGATGTCATTACTGGCGTCATGAGTTTTTTCAACACTTCGGTATTTCCATAGTGCATCAAACAGTCATTAGCTGGGTCTTCCCCATACGTGCCTACACTAATTATTGTTGAATTTATTTCTCCATTTATTTCTCAATTTTATTTCATTATCGATAATTTATTTCATCTTATTTTTGCTACACACAACGGTCCTGCATGGAGGGGAAAGCTGGGCAAAGTGAATACCCTGGGCAAAGCGAATACACACTACTAGCAAATTATTCGTTCGCCATTCAATACGCAACCACACTTACGTTTAGCTATCTAGTCTGAATACGCGGCAAACACTAAGGCTAGTTGGCGCGTTGCGTTTTGTCCAGGAAGACCGAAATTGTGTTTTCTTCGAAAAAAAATCGATTTCACAAGGTAAGTGTATCGATGTTTTTTCCAATATTATGAGATTCCGATCTTTAGTGATATTTGAATTCTGTAGTATATCAAACTAGGTTTCCATGATATATTTTACAGAGAGTTAGAGGCGATAGTTTTCATATGAAATGAGTTAATCTCAAAAGTGACCGAATCGGGCAAAGTGAAGAGGACAAAGCGAATATGGTATTCCGATCCAGAACCTGGATGCTCAACCTCTCACTACACTCCCTCGATGTTGAGACCTATACCAAACCCTGCTAAACCAATGACCACTCGTAAACGAAAAATGCAAAAATCTGAAATATTAACGAGTACACTAATCAAGAGAGACCAACAAGAAAAATACGAGAAGAATAGACTGAAAAACATTAATAAAAGACTGGATTGTGAATCAAAAAATGTTCAAAAAAAGACTGTAAAAGTTTTACCAAGACTGACAGGAAAAACCAAAAAATGTGTTAATAAAGCTAAACAGCAAAAAAAAATGAGGAAATTTGTGAATATTTCATGTTTTTTTGCGGCGAAATATATATTGAAGAAGATGATAATCCTATTCAAAATTGGATTAGATGTGACGTTTGTCACCGATGGTACCACGAAGAATGCTCTGCTCTCGAGGGCACTAGCGAATATATTTGTGATGAATGCCAATGCTGATTTTCTGTTTTGCGTTGAATTCAAGTTTTCTCTGAGATTAATGGATATTTTACACATGTTTCTAGTTATTCAGAATAGGTATTCACTTTGCCCGAGTACTCAATCCGCTTTACCTGGGCATCCGGGCAAAGTGAATACTTTCGTACTTTTTCAAATTTTATTTGTTGTTACCAGTTGTTTTATTATTGAAGGTTTATGATGATGAAATTTGAAATGGTAATGAATAAAGACTCATTTATGAGATTCATTGTTGTTTTTATGTCCGATACCATATTAGCTAAAGCTTCAAATATCTTGAGGTATTCACTTTGCTCGGCCTTTCCCTCTATATATATATGTAGCTGAAATTCATGAAGATATATATTCAACATAAAATTATTAGAGACACATTTATTATTCAAATCGGGTATCTGAAAATAATAAAAATTTTACGTTGAGGTAGTTCTAGGCACTTTTCACTTTTCGATCGATTTTCTCCTATTTTTGCAAGTTTTCTTCATAACGTTCCGCAATTATTACCAAAATTTCAACGAGATTTACCTCGTCGCTCATGAAAAAATTGCGTTCTTATATAACAAATTGTACATGGGTCTTATAAGAGAATCGATTTTCTGAGTCTGTAAAAGTCGTCATTTTCTTGTTTACAGAAGATCGCGTCGCTCGATTTAAACAAAAAAAGCATTTTCTTAGAATATAATTGAATTTTTTGATAATTTTTTACCAAGTAGTTATCGTGAAAAAATTTATTAAAAGTCTGAAAAGTTAATGAAATGGTATAAACAGAAGGGATGATCATCAGTAAGCTGGATGGATCTGGTAACGCTGTTCAAGTCACGAATTGTGGGGACAAGCATTATCTAGTTCTATCTCACTCTCTCGTACAGTATTTATGTACCTATTATATTTCTCAAATTTTTGAAGTAAAATAATACTTTATAATAAAATATAATTATCATCAATATATTATCATATAATTATTATTATTAAGTATCAATAATTATAGTATCAATATTTGATAATATTTTTGAAAGTGAAGATGTAGTTATAATTATTGAAGATTTTATCAAGGATATTAGAAAAAGATACATCAAAAATGAAATAATATGACCAACATGTTTTGAATAATTTTTAAATAAATGAATACAACTTTTACAAATATTTCATATATCTTAATAATTTTTCCAACATAACCTAAAAAGTACTTTCAAAAGTATATTCTGAATATATTTGAGCGATCAAGGTAGTAAGTTATAAAATTGAAAAACAACAAAAATACATAAATGACATTTTCTCAACTTTGAATTGAATTATTTGGTGGAATATGAAAGAATGATATGAATAACATGTTAACAAATACAAAATGATGTTATTGATACGGAACGTGTGGAATAGATTCAAATACCATTTACGTCATATCAGAATGGAATATAAATCCGAACGAAAAATAATTTGATTATGTTGGACACAAATAAAAATTAGATATGCATAATATGAGAGTGGTACTGGAATATTAATAATACCATAATATTTATATTTGAAATAATCAAGTGATGATACATTTTATTATTCATGAAGTATTTCTATCAAATTCATTCGAAACTATCCAAAAATTCTGTGGTTAATTGAATCTATGTATTATAGATACATTTTACTATAAAAACATAGTTAGATTGCGGAAAATAATTTTTTCTTCTTTTTAATCAAAAAAAAAAGAAAGAAAAGTCGGCCCACTATCAGACCTACAGTATTAAACGCAGAATAAATCGAAGTTTTTAAAAAAATAAAAAAATAAATAAATCGAAAATCAAAAATGAGGAACTTTGAAAAATTAATATTTGTCTCCGAAAAACTGAGAAATTTCATAGCATAGAACTTCGAATATTCTTTTTGTATTTTTTCCTCTGAAAAGTACGTTTAAAAACGAAAAATCGAAAAAAAAAAAAAAAAAGTCTCAATTAGTCCGCTTTTGAAAAAGTTATGAGCTTTTGAAAAAAACACCATTTTTTTCGAAAATTCATAACTTTTTTCGATTGGCTGAAAAAATTCACCGAAGCGTTTTTAGGGAGGTAAAATAATATTAAAAAATTTCAGCCAAATCGAAAAGGGTCGGATTCAAAAGTGGTCGATTTGGCGTGGAATGCCCCATCTACTATACAAGCGTTTGTCACCATTCATTTGTCTCTGCAACATAATAAATAAATAAATAAATAATTCTCAAAATCCCATTTATATTTCCTATACCTATATATTTGAAAAGCTACGTAAAACTTCCGAGTTATATTTGAGCAACTGCAGTGCAAGAAATTACTCACGAAAGAAACTGTTATATGATACATTCTCGTGAATAAAATAAACTAGATTTTACGATTCCAAGTTCACTCACTGAACTATGGATTTTCAGGTAGAATTTCAGTGAGATTTCCGAGTCAGCTCTCAATTTACCCGGAAGTGAGAGGAAACCCCAGATAGCGAGTTTTTTTCCTAATAGAATTATACGTCGATCTGAAAAGAAAGTTTGGAAAAATATCAATTTCTCTCATGATATCGGAGATAAACTGATTTTCAGTAATTGCGCATTTCCGGTGTAACTTGGAGAGAATCAACTTCCGAACAGTAGAGTTCATTCTTCTCATGAACCCGACAAATGAGAAAAAAAAAAAATTCTGGAAAATATTCATCTATTGTTGAGTTATCATGAGTACGGCCGACCGAACTATTGGAAACTATATTCTGTATTAACACCAATGTATACAGGGACATTCAAATGATAATTCTCAAACATAATTTTCAAATAAAAAGTGAAGTTACCGAATTCATTATGAGGGGAGACATGATATCTCATGTGTTCGATATCACTGCACTTATTCATCATCAACTTAGTAATACCTGAAATGATGTGATTTTGTAACTCAGGAACGATATAGAATATTCTTGCCTCCAGGTGATGAAACCGCAATGGACGTGTACTTGACACACTTTTTCATAACTTGTCTATTTTCGTTGGATACTAACTACATGCAGCTTTCTGATCATATAATTTCAAATAAAATTATTTTTACTAATATTTTCTCAAGTATTAGATTACGTGAACGTATAAAGGAAGGAAGTTGTGATTAAATGAATAATATGAGCGGTTCAAATTGAGTTTTAAATACTGATGCTTTATTTAATATAAAGTATTTGTATAAATGTATAAACGCTATAAATACGTGGTATCTATCTATGGTGGTGGTGGTGGGGATGTGCTAGTCGTGATCGTATAAGAAAAGGGTATGACAAAGGCGGGTGGGGTCAAGGGTCAGCGACGGTGGGCGATCTATATACATTAATTCATTCATGGGAAGGGGAAGGGAGGGGGCGGCATTGACGGTGGACCACAACCTCCATCGGTCTTCTTCGTGTATGATTATTCGTACGTGGTGCAGTTCATACAATGAATATAACGAATATTATCGTATGTATGGGATACGCGCTCATGCATTTTTTATATGCATTGTATATATGAAGAAGAAAAGTAGTAAGTAGTAATAATATATGTATATATAAAAAGAAGACATGGACGAGCATGTAATAACAATATGTATGCTTGTGTGCGATAGTGAGTATAACAACATTGATCCAACCGTGTATTAAACGGCTGTCTCATCGAGGGATAGTGTGTGTTAGTGAGTATAAATATTCCGCCTTGAATTGACAAAGATGATTTTTCTTCTTTTACGTTTTTTCTTTTCAAAAGAAGATTGAGATTGATTTGATATGATAATTAATTGTCAATTGGAAATAGTGTTCAACAAAACAGAGCAATAGCTTCCAAATCGACATTATTCATGTATATGCTTAAGTTGATCCATTATAAAGTCAAAGGACTGAAAATAGTTCGATATTCTTTAGTCTTGTATATAAATGTTGCCGTGCGTCGTCTTGATCGTGGTGGTGGTGTTACGACGTTGCGGATGCTTTGACGATGTAATTCGCTGAATGAAACATTGTTATTGTTCAGCAGTCGCGTGATGAACAGCGTGGATCAGCATATTCTCAATCCACATTGAATGAGTATGTGTGTATATGTTTGCGGCCTGATGTATATAGACTCACCAACTGACTAAAACTGTCCAATTTAACTACTCTGCAATATACGTATATGTTTTTTATTTTATTCCATTTATTTTGCCGTGCTTCGGAGATTGAACGAAGTTTTGGGAAGAAGACGATGTATGCGCTGAGGATTCGTTGACCGGTATGACCGTGGTGAGTGTTTATTGCTGCCGTCGCCGAGTCGAGATCGCAGAGTTGCTGTACCACCTTTAATACTTGCCATAACCACCAGGGATGATGGCCCCGTGCGAGCCGAGACCAGCGTGGATGGCGCCTGATGGTCCGTTTATCACAGCAACTCCGGCGTCATGTCCGCCGATTCCGCCAGCGATTCCTGGACCTCCACCGATCACAGCGATGGCTCCTGCACCGCCAAGACCTTTTGAATTGATTAATAAATAATTTCAATACAATCATATTCAATCAAAATTTTTGTATACATCATATAAAATAATACTTACTACCACCAAAACCCACACCACCAAGTCCTCCTGGAGCAGCAGCAGCGGCAGAGCCAGAGCTACCATCATCACCATTGATCCCGCCGGATCCGGCGTAGAAGGCAACACCACCATAGCTTGGTCCAACAAGATTTGCGGTAGCTTGGGATGGTCCAACGAGGGTAGCAGTTCCTTGAGATGGTCCAACGAGAGTTGATGGTCCAGCAGCTGGTCCAACGAGGCTGGATGGTCCGGTACGTGGTCCACCGATGGATTTGGCACCTTCTTGGGGTCCAACAAGATCTGATGGTCCACTTTGGGGTCCAACGTTAGCCTTTGGTCCTTCAGCGGGTCCAATATCTGAGCGTCCTCCGATTACTCCACCAGAGACAATTTGTTGCACTCCCGCAGCACCAGCTGCGGCAGCGGCTCCAGCAGCGTAGCTGGCTCCAAGACCACCCGATCCCAAACTGGATGCACCACCTTGGAGGGATGCAGCAGTGCCAGCACCAGCAGCAAGACCGCCGCTGAGTCCAGCTCCACCATGTCCTCCAAGAGCCAAACCTCCATATCCTCCATGACCACCATAGCCAATACCTCCATGAGCGATTCCAGCACGAGCCGTCGCAACTGCCAAACAGGCGATAACAATCTACAATAAAATGAAAAACATTTTTTTAATAATGATTCGAGAATAATTCCTTTCATTTCATTCATATCTATTCTTATCCTCTATTGTACTTCATTGACAATATTTATTGTTTCTTCTGTTGCTTCATAAGTGGTAGGAAGTAATGGAGGTTGATATTTGCTTTATCATACGAATGTATCTAGGCTAAGAGTTCTTGAACAGGCTAAATTACCGATTATGGCAAACGAGCGAACTAATGCGCCTGAGTACATAATTGCATGTGACTTTCACTTTCAATGCACGATGTAAGGTAGTATATATATATTGTGTGAATATATATATATATATATATATATATATAAGTTGATATAGTATTGGGTATATTTACGGAAATGGAATATTTGCTGCGTTATTTGTTGAATGGTGGAATGAAAAATAATGTTTGTTGTATCAAACCCAATTACTATTAAGTTATATAGCGTATCAATTATCATTATTTTAATTAGCGCTCAATTTTATAAAATTCTATACGTTTATGAATAAATACGTGTTCCATATGCTGGTTATTTTTTGTTTCCATATAATGTTTAATATTTTCTGTGCGGAATTATCGAGAGTTAAATTATTATGTCATCAAAAAAAAAAATGTAGCAAGTGAAGTTTTAGTAGTACTCAGTGAAAATTTATACAAATGTAATCGTTAGTCGCTCAATGTTGTAACATTTCATAATTCGAGTGATAGTACCAGTAAAGTAATTATATTGTCTTCTAATTTTTTTTTCTCTTTTCCACAATTCATCAAAAACTTTGTCTTTGAATACATATTTGGTTGGGTCCATTTCTATAGTCCTATTACATAGACGTACTCATATGAAATCTCTACTGATAAGTTTATACGTGAGATATCGCGAATTTTCCATTTCTGAAGGCGTGATCGGATAATTTTACCCAATTTTTTTTTTTCACAAAAAAAAAAAATATTCAAAGTTATCAATTGCAATGAACGTATGATAAATGAAAATAAATTTAGAAAGTAAAATCGGTCGGATAGTAACGTGAAGTGCAAATAATAGTTTCAATTCACCCACTTAATGTAAGAGATAACAGACAACAACGTTTGGTTGTTGAAAAAGATAGATTCGATGAAACGAATTTATAAAATCAGTGACATCGAGAGAGAGAGAGAGAGAGTGTGTGTGTAGGGAAGAGAGAAAGCGATATCGTCACGCCTGATTTAAGAGAAGTTACTATGAGACGAAAATCATTATAATATGAAATTATGCACGATGGAGTAGTTCTCGAGGGCTTTCACGTTTTGCCAAGACGTGTTTTAATTTATTGATGTGAGTGGAAATGAACGATTTAAATTGATGAATCAGATATGAGCCGGAAATGTTGTATGGAAAGTTCGTAGATAAGTTTTTATTTTTCTTCTTTTGCAAAATAATTATCATCATGATGATTATTAACTTTACAGTGTGAGAATAAAAACTGTTGGCTGGAACTAATAAGTTGCGAATAATCGGTTGATGTAAATAATTTTATTTATTACACTGTCATATTGAGTATATGTATGCATGTATATTAGTAAATAAGTCCCGATAAAATTTTCAATAGTACAACAACAATGATAAGAATACTCTATTTCATGAATGTAAAAAGGAAGAAAAATGAAAATTATATATACTAGTGCAATGAAAATTTCTGAAAAGTAATTTTGAAAATGATTTTTACGGTAAAAGATATATTATCATGCAGTATATAAATATCTATGAAATTTCAACTATAAGAATAGAATTGAATTCATGAGAAACATGATATATGTATTGCGGAATTATCAGGCAATAAGTTAGTGAAATGATTAGAATGGAAATTTACAATGAGAAAACAAACAAAAATCAAATTTTTATGATATGCGTGAGAAATGAAGGAGAAAGAGAAACAGAAAGTTGAAAAGAAAACCGATAATGTATTGAATCACCCAACTGCAGAGTGTACTTAGTTTTTTTTTTTCTTGAAAATATATTAATCCCATATTATCGTCTCATAATACTCACAAAGGTCTTCATGTTTATTATGTGTATGGTGGGTTGGTAGTCCGGTGAATGACTGACTTGGGTTGGGTCGAGGGGCCTTATATACGCCCAAGTCTACTCCTGGCCACGCTCCACAATCACCATCCTTTCGAAAGCCAACGCGCCTACACCCCTTTCCCCCCAAGTGAAAAACTATAATTCTCTGGAGTTTGCTCGCGTGATGTTGGTTGTAAGTGGGGCGGTAAAGGGGCAGCGGTTGGTGAGGGAGAACGAGACGCCAAGGGGAACGATGTAAGTATACGACGAGATATATACACCCGTGGTAGGCTAGGTTATATGGATTTTTCCACATTATCGATAAACGTACTTTTTACATATATATATGTAAGTTAAAGTCGTCGGTTGTCGTCATACTTCCCCCATGGTCGCATTCATTCACATCATGTCATTTCTATCTCTCTCTTACTAATGAGACAATCTATCATGGCGACACCGTACCAAGTGCACCAGGCACCGGGTTACCTGGTCAACTATATATATATATATACGCGGGTGTGGTAGCGACATAGTCCGATAACTATCCCATAATGTCCATGAAATACAAGATATTCAATTGTATACATTAAAAATAGTTTACAAGTGAATTTATTTTACTTCTATATATATTTTCAATACCATTGTCATTTTATTGCGATATTATATTTATTAGAAAATAGTTATATAACGAATCAATTATTTGGGAATGTAAGTATTTATGAGAATTCAAGTGTGAATATGATTGACTGACAATATTTTTTTCGTCTTCGTATTTTTAGTTTTTCTTGCTTTTTTTTCAATTTTCTTTGAGGATATTTCAATAAAATTACATGCTTGAAAAATATATTTATAAAATTTATTTTTATTTCTTTTATTTATTCATTCATTTTTTAAATAGTTTTTTTCTAAATTCATTGTTTGCGTATTGTCTGTTGCCGACTGGGCCTTGGACACGAATAGTTTTTTACTATAGCGAAGAGTTTGACAAAATGGGTAGGATGGACGATGTCAAATGCCTTCGGTCAGTTATTCTCTATCGCAAACTCAAATTTATTACCTAAAGACTCACTTTGACAGAGTTTGTGGAAATTGATGATATAGGTCTTGCCCTAATTACTAATTTAAAAATAGTAGAGTTAAACGGTCCTAATTCCGTGCTTTTTTTTTTTTGAACGATCAAAATGATGGAAATTGAAAAATCAATGAATCATAATGAAAAAATAAACAATGATGAATAACTTCGAGAACTGTATATGGTGAATGTATCCAGCGATATATAGAATAAAAAAAAAATAATAATAATAATTGATTTTCAGTTTTATCAAATAAGCATCCAATTTTCATCTTCCGTTACTCGTTTCTGCAACGTGAGGAAAAATGTAATAATATCGTTGATAATGTGATTTTGTCGAAGTTAAATATGATAACATTAGATGTAAGAGCTAGATAATTTTTAATTTAGATTCAAGAATACGTATCCTCTATAATTTTTTTCTTGTTTCTCTTTCCAACAATCATACATAACTCGTCGGGAGATTATGAACAATTATACCTACCTAATAGATTCACTTTGTTGCCCAAAGAGTTGATTCTCACATTGTAAACCGATCATAAAGTTTATATCAACATCCTAAGGAGATCGTTCTTATATATTCATTGAATTATTTCCCCAATTACTTTCATGATACGACTCATTGCAAAAATCATGGAATGTTTCAAAATTGAGTTTAAATCCCTTCACCCCCAAATAAATGTTTTATCATTTGATATCACTATTGAATTCCTACCATTTGTCATCCATCAATTTATTTTATCATTATTTTTCATAATGTGAATCTAAATCTTGATACTGTATGGCGTTCAATTTTTTTTGAAAATTAAAAAAATGAAACATTCAAATTGATTGCAAAAAAAGTTGAAATTCCATATCATCAATTTTTATAACAAATCGTTATAATATTAACGTTAGACACGTGTATATGTGTATATAAGTTTATAATATATATTCAAAGGCTTCTTTTCCGATTATATCGTAGAAAGTGAAAGCTACTATTCGATACTAGTGAAAAAAAAAAAAAAAAAAACGCTACGTCGTCCAATCGCACAAGCGGCCACCGACGGCTCCTGCACGAGCTAATGGCGCTGGTGTGTGCGAATCTTTTGCGTTCGGCCCTGACTGGTTTCAATATAAGCTACCGTGTAGTATGCTTCACTCTCCCATTTGCCATCACTTCGAAGCACAGTCTCTACACATATCGTATATGAATATAATATGCGGTAACTGATAATTAGTCTGCGTTAAAATGCGATACATAAAAATTAGCATTTAATATTGTTTTTTGATGTTTTTTCCATCAATCCAAAATAAGAAAAAATAATTTATAGAATTTTTTACTGAAAAACGAAAATATTTGTAGAAAAGTTTAGTTTCAAAATAATATTGCATCAATTACATATGATTTTATTTTATAATTGTGGGTTGTTTTATCAATTCTTTGTGAATTGCGCCCATTTCTGTATTTCTGTATATATGAATATATATGTATTACACATAAATAGAATTATTATTATAGTGTTACGCTTGCGTTCCTACGCTTTTTATGACTAAGATCTAATAAAATTTGTTGCGGTCAATTGAATGGCTACGTAAATCAAATAAATCGATTGACTCTCTGTATATAATTAAAAACTTATTCTTTTTTTGTTCTCTGGTTCTTTTCTATTATAGTTTATTTTGCCCACTTATTATTCGAAAAAATATGTAAATATCACCGAATAAATTGGACGCACAATCGTCACAGATTGAATATTCATGTACGACTGAATGAATTTATCTCTAAGTTTTTCGATGCCAAACAGCTAAGATAACTAATATGACCAATATAAGATGCAGCCGGGTTTAAATGATTATGCGTAGGCCGAACACTGAGGGAAAGTCTTTCACTACATGATTCTTGATTTTTTAGAAATTTATCGTTTGATATTTTTTTTTCTCTTTGCAATTTCGATTTTACATTTATTTATCTTTCATTTCTTTTTTTTTTTCTCCCACATGACTTCCGAGGGTAAATAGAAAGTACTTAATATTTGAATTGACGATGTTAAAGGTCTTTTCCAGTTGCATTATATCATATCATTGTAGTCTCATGGTTTTCTTCTTAATTTTTCATGAACCGTTTGAGTAGATATGAACTAAAAAAATTATTGTATATTCCATATATATTCCCATCAATTATTTCTATTATACTGATTGAATTTTTTTTAAATAAAATCCACCACATTTTTATTTATTCATTCACTTATCTCAATTAGACTTTTTTCTGTTTTGTCCCCTATTTCAATACATCCATACTATGCAATGTTATATTGGACTTTCTATAAGTTACATGATTTATATTTCAATACGAATCATATTCCAGTTCAGCAATTGAGTTCGTGATAATTTTATTAGGAGGGAATTACTCCAAGTATACGTATATTGAACGAAAAATATTTCTAAGAAGAAGGTATAAAAAGGAGACACGTCAACTTTAATTGTATTCCATGAAGAGTATCATTCAATAAAAACTTCATAAAAAGAGGCGATATCATTTGTTAGTGCCAAGTGCACAGCTTGTCAATTTCAAAACTTTTTAGTTGAAATTTACAGTACGAATCTCAGTTAAATAACAGGAGTTAATGATATGTATTTATATCTGGAACCTTAACGGAATGCTGCAATCAAAATATCCACCAATGAAAGAAATTTTCCATTTCTCACATTTTTAATGAACGAATTTGTCATGTCCCGTTAAATCTGATGACTTGGTGAGGTAATTATCGTAATAAAAACACAAGGGGTCAATTGAACCAAGAATCGTAGGATCAATTGAGCGATCGAAAGCAACAGACTTGCGCCTACATCTCGACCTCAGTCGGAAAATATTCTTAAATCTCCAAAATATAGTATCTATTGCTGATATTTTTAGTGAATAGTTTATTTATTAAATACTGTTGAACCTATTACCTAATTGTGGTAAGTAAAAAAAGATTATTAAGTTTATTAACTTGTTCACATGAAATCATTCTCATCAAGTTGAGGTTATAACCTAAAAATTAATGACAGTCGAAGTAGTAAATGTTTGACGAATTTTTAATTTCTTAAATATACAAATTAAATATATTACAATAGAATAATGATAAGAAAATTCATTAAAAGTATGTAATAATAATATTGAGATGTAATGAATAATAAATTATTCATCAAAAATGTTTATTTTCGTTTCCAATGCTTTTGGTTCAATTGCCCTTGGGTTGAGGTCAGTTAAACCACATGACGCGCATATAAAATTATATATTTTTCCTTTATTACAATAATTTTTTGACTAATTTATCTATCGCAAATGATAGAGTGAATATCAAACTACTATTTTATATTTTATATTTAAATTAGATTTTATCTGAAAAAAGTTGTTTATTTTTTAAAATTCTATTTAAAAAAATTATCAAAGAATTTTTGGTTGAATTGACCTTCCTCTTCCCTACATGTCACTTGCACTTACAGTGAGAGGGATCAGCGATGGTAAATATGAATTTTGTGAGTTTTAAAAATTCCGGAAAGCTCATCTTTTGCTGTGTGCTCTATATAAGAATGGGAAAGAGCTGAGCAACAATGAAGATTCGAATATCCCCCCTCCCATTTCCAAATATCGTCCAATATGTATATGTATATTTTAAGTATATTCTTGTTGATATTTTCCATTTACGCTTGAGATTTCTAGTTCACCATCACCTCCCTCTCTGATCACTCCGCTTATTTTGATACATTCATGAATATAGGTATGAATTCAAAAACAACTCTGGTTGAATACAACTAATCAATACATTGAACCTAATAGGACACGTCGAGTTCGTTCATTACAAAAGTAGGAATTTAATTTGACAATTTTGTTTTGTTACTAGTCGATATTTTGATTGCGATATTTCCTTCAAGATTACCTAGGGTGTAGATACTCATCACTAAACTACGTTATTTCATGAAGATAGTCTCAACACATTGTTAGGGAGTCACGCACTTTTACGTCTTTTGCAATCTGTCACTTGAGCGCGGGTTACGTAAAAATACCCGAGTTAAAAAATTAAGCTGGTATAGACCAGATTTATTTCTAATGTAGTCCTGAAAATGATTCTAAAATGCAGCCCAAATCCGGGTTTCTACGACCTGATCTCGAATAATGTACGCATGATGCAGAGCAAAATCTGGACGCAGTTTTCACTCGTACGTCTTGATATCAACCTGGGTTAAACCGTATCTTACTCTATCACTCTACTGCATATTTGTATTAAATCGTCCCTATAACTATCATGATCGAATTGGGCTTTCTTGAAACGAAAATATTGGGATGAAATTTTTTTAAATACAAAATATGAATTTCATGTATAATGTATAATGAAAGAAAGTTAATTTGGAAAAAATTTTGCTTTAATAAAAATTCACGAGTAAGAATTGATTAAAGAAATTCTGAGAGTAATTTGAAAATGTTGGATTTTTGACGGTATCCAAAACAACGATGCCAAACCTGAAGAAGACGGTCAATCGTGTGAGTTTGATTCGAATTCCAGTAAATATAATTGTAAATGAATAAACGGTTGAATGACCTGACATTATGAATAAATGAAAGAATACGTAACACTTTAAAAAATATTCCACGCTAATTTTTATGATAGTATCTACTCGGGAAAGCATTTTCTATGAAATTGATATGCTGATGACGTTATATGCCATTAAGCAATGTGTATTTTTTCTCAAATTTAGTCAATCAATCAGTTAAAGAACATCAGATTTCAAACAAAGTTTATTATATATTTAAAATTTATTGTACAAAAATTCCAAATCATTATACACAATCAAGTATCACGCAAAGACGTCATTATTTCATTGTTTGTGGGTATATCACTAATATACTTACCCTAGATGAAAAATTTGAAAATTTTTCATTCAATAGTATTACAGAATAGTCCTGCCCAGTGCCACGAGAAGGATGGTCAAATACGATTGAATTAATCTTTTAAAGTCATTATATCCAGGATTTCAAAATACTTTTTTTGTTTAAAGTCACTGAACAGAAATTATTATTGTTTTTTTATGATCTTTTATGACACTCGTTCGGATGTATAATCCTTCCGAAAGAGTAATAAATACAAATAAAAACGAATCGGACTGCTATAAGGACTTTAGAAGAAGCAATTAATACTAACAAGGACGATTAGTACGGTAAGAAAAACTAATAACAACTCAGAAGGACTAATAATGACTTTTAAGGACTTGAAAATTTCTTCTCGGGGAGATATAAAACATAATGAGTTTTTTTTCGCAATGTTGTTAATTTAATATACATTGTGCTCTAATTTATTAAGATTAATTATCACATTTTAATATTGAAATCACATACGTATTATATCATCGGGTATCTGGAAATAATAGTTGATATCAAACGTGTATGATGTACAATTTCTCAATTTTTTTGTTTATTTAACATGATGAATGAGTCGCCTATGAGAATTATTTCAGTTAATTTAACATTTAAAGGGGATGGCGGGTGGGGGGGGGGGGGGGGGGATCAATTCGTACGAAAAAAGGCATGTTATTGTGAATTTTTTGTGACAAAACCGTTAAAATCTTTTAACCCTTTGCACTCCGTAGGCGCCGCTATTGCGCCATCTGCTGTCAGTGCACTAACTCCGTAGGCGCCGCTGTTGCGCCTTTTTTCGTTTAAACAACAATATCACGGAGTTGCCGCACTCTTGAGTGAAAAAACACTCGGAGTGCAAAGGGTTAATTGAAACCAATGGTACATTAAAGTATGACATTCGAAGAATATTGCGTGTAATTTTGACGAAGAAATATTAAAAAATACGACAATGGCAGCAATTATTCGGACGTGTCTCGGAAAAAAGTAAAATTGCGGTAGCTCTCATAACTTGGTGCTGGATCATCTGAAATCAAAAAATGGAAGTTCATTCGTTAGATAATCATTTTCTCCAAGTAACACTGGAAGGATTTTTTGAAATTTCAATTTTTCAATTTTTTAGAACACTTTGAAGGGAAAAATGCGACTTTTGCGAAAAAAAATCGGCTAATTTGTTATTGTAAAATAAAAATTATTAACAAATTTGAAAAAAACTCTCTAGCGTTGCATCGTGAATTTTATACAAAAAAATAGCGTTCAAAATTTCAAAAGGATCGGTGCAGTAGTTTTGAAGTTATGAGAGGCACCGACTTTGAAAACGTGAGTTGTGGGGAAAACGCTTTAAAGTTTTGAACTTTCGTTCGTTTGTCTTTCAGTCCACTCAGTCAAATCCAAGGCCTTCTTTCTTAGTCGAATGAAAATTCACTTTTCCATCACATTTCACACACTTCACTAGCGTAGCAATTGTTGAAAAGACTAATTAACTAATAAAAAATCAATTGCCCTATAATGTTTTTCAAGATCCTCCGTAACTTCATTTTCAATGCTCACTTTTATTTTTTAACTGACGCGCTACTTGTTGAAATGCCTTCGCTTTTACGTTTTTGTGGAGGTAAAATTCTTCTAGGTCGATATAATCTCGAACCAATTTTGCTCCAATCGACTTGAAATTCTCACACAATATTCTTGAGATATTATGCATTCAGTTAAAAGAAAAAAAAAGCAAAAAAAAATTTTTTTTAACCTCCCCCCCCCCCCCCCCCCCAACTCCTAATATTCTTATGATTAAATTTCTTTTCTCATGACAAGAAAACAAAATAATAATTTCTCATGTATCATATATTTATATATCATATATCATATATATTAATATAACAAGTAAGAAGTATGATAGAATTTTTTTATTGATCAATTCATAAAGATGAGATCGAAATAGTGTACGCGCCAACTTCATCATCATTTACATTATTAACTTTGTCAAATTCAGATGAGCCAATGAAATTATATTGTTGAATGGTAAAAAAAAAAATGAATATATGAATTATTATTTAACAATTATTTCTTTTTTTATTGTCCTCGATGATCGAGAATAATGATTATTCATATATGAATTTATTAAATTCATCATATTATTCATACCAATGCAATCCAATTGACCCTAGAACTGACTGTGAGAAAATCGTCCAAAACATTTTCATATGTTTATAAATAAATACCTTATTTTTCAAGTTTTTATTCCGTCAAATTTTTCTGTTTCGAAATCCCATTGAAATTCCCCTAAGTCTACGTATTTCGTATTTTTATTTTATGCCTATAGTATTCAACATGTATTATTTTTTCAAATTGAACTTTGAGATTAATATGATAACAAAGCTTGATATACTACTTTACTGAAATTGAAACAAAATGTAATTACATTGAAAAAATAATGAAGTGAATTACCGTGATTCTCAAGTTTTAATCCTTATTTGTTCTGATTTTCTAGTTTTTGACACGATTTTCTAGCTAGCTATCCCAAAGTATGTCCAATTATCATTTTGTAACATACGATATTGATGCTATAATTCGCGCAATAGTTATGATTGATAGGAAAGTATAAATACGTGATTTCCCTAACTCTGCATCAATTATTCCTATATAAAACATAATGATTGATAATTAACGATAGTTGATGGTCAACGAAATCAGGCGAAGCACTTATAATTATGATTATCTTATGACTTCGTGAATTTCATGAGATTTCATACCATGAAAGAATTAATTGTTCGATACACAAATCATAAATACTCACAAATTGCTCATTCGCAGTTCATATCATGAATTCTATGATTATCGTGGTAATGTAATTTATTTGTATAAATTTCATGATATTGATTATGTTTCTCATTTTATGAGACATTATATTGAAGACATTGGCTAAACCTATAAATTTTTCATTTTTTACGAATCTCAGTGACATTGATATGTCACAAGTTTCGTGCCATAATTGCGTTGCTCAAAAGCTTAACTCTACTATACGTCAGCCAGAGAGCTCGTACAAATCGTCCGCCGATCGGAAAATCAAAGTGTTATCAATTTTTTTTCATTTTTGCATTAATCCACTGATTACTTCACAGCAATTAGAGTTTTTGTGTGATGAATCTGCCATTTGTTTCCTGCGTGAGAAATATTAATGAATGAGTAGGTTATAACGGTAGACAATACAGAAACAATCATACGAAGACCCATATATCTCGTAACGTTACTAGATCTCAAATGTAATGAAAACTGAAACAAAAAAAAAAATTTCTGAAAGAAAGATTTAAAAGGTGATAAGTCAACGATTCATTTGCATTAAATGATGAGTATTATTCAATAAAAACATTATGAAAAGAAGTGATATCTATAGTTAATGTCAAGTTTACAGTATAGGAATTTCAAAACTTTATAGTCAAGTGATAGAGTATGAATCATAGTTGGATGACAGAAGTTGGTGAAAGTGTCTATATCTCATTGGTGAGTTGCATTGAGCAGACCGTGGGATTCCATCTGTTACGGGCAAAAGTCACTTGCCCTTGCGTTGAGAAGGATCAGCGATAGTGAATATGAATTTCGTGAGTTATGAAAATTTCGGAAAGCCCTTCTTTTTTTGTGTGCTCCATATAAGAATAGAAAAGAGCTGAGCAACAATGACAATTCGAATATCCCCCCCCCCCCCCCCCATTTCCAAATATCATCCAATATATATAATTTTTTTCGGTATATTCTTGTTGATATTTTTCATTCATGCTTGAGTTTTCCAGTTCATCATCACCTTTCTCCCTAATCACTCCACTTATTGTCAGACATTCATAGGAATGAAGCACGGAATAACTATGGCAGATTTCAACTCACTCATGCATCGGACCTAATGGAACAAGTAAAGTTCGTCCATTACAAAAGTGGGCAGTTCACAATTTCATTTGTTACAGGTGGATATTTTAATTGCGTGATTCCATGGAGATTCCTTGAAATATAGATTTACATCACTAAGTTCTGCTATTTTACTAAGCTTCATAACATTCTCAGATGAAAAATTTTGAAATTTTGTATTCAATCGTCTTCGAAATCGTCCTGCTCAGTGCCACGAGAAGGAAGAACAAATGAAAAGACAAGGATGAACTTTTGTTACTCTTCAGTTCTCTCTTTCTCTTTTCCGTACATAAGCAACTCACTCAAATATAAATTGATATAAAATTTGAAAATAATTATCAATAAAAACTATTCTTTGAGCTTGTAGACTAGAAAATAATTTTTTAATTTGTTCAATATTGTACAACTAAAATATAAAACAAAGACATTACAAATTTTTCTTGGTTCAACAATTACGTGTATTCATCAAGTTTGAACATGAAAAATATATATTTTTTATTAAAAGAAATATAAACAAAAAAATTATGAAAATATATTATTCATCATATTCGTAAACATTACTTGGATGTAATAAATATGTATTATCTCCATTTTCAACCGTGAAGCATACAGTTTTTATACTTTCTATATCCACAAGCTTCACGTTAAGACCATAATGCATTATTTTATATATGAAAGGAATATCAACTCTAACGTTTTCGAAATTATTTATTTCTTCAAGTATCATTTCGGCGGGTACTGTAAATGGTGTCTAAAATGGTTAAAAAAAAAAATTCTTCTTTTTGTAAATTAATGTTCTATCTAGAAGTAACTGAACAAAAAAATTTCGAATAAATAAGTTCATATAATAATGTCTTTTATAATTTACTATTTTCTATAATTTGGAGTCATTCATGGATGTTGAAATGGTTAGCGTGCCAGTCTCATCGTGTCCAGTCCATGGGTTCCAGGTTTGAGTCACTACCACCTCTATGCCGTTTTTTTCAGATTCAAGTTCAATGTTTGATTTCGAATTTTCGATCATTTTCAGGTCCTCAACTTGAATATAACATCTGACTATTATAATGACTACTAATAATTCAAATGTAAAATTATTACTAATAATACAGCAACTGTTGGGATCTATCTAAAAAATATAATGAATTTTTTTTACTCACGTCCTCATAATGGTGAGAACGTTAACTATATTATTAATTCACAATCATTTCTGGGTTGTCATTTTTCGATAAATTCGATGAACAAAAGAAAAAGTGAGCAACCCGAGAAAAAATTCTTGGGAGTTTCCACGCGCCCGCACAGAGATTGCACGCTCGAATTTTCAGGGGTGTGCAGACGTATGGCGGGTGTATTGTTCGTTATGTGGTAGGGTAGGGAGGGAAAATGGCGTTCATTCAAGGAAAATATGCTGTAGTTTGCAAAATATTTATTTCACTTCGAAATTGAGAAAATAACAAGTTCTTCAACTATTCAGAAATCAACATCCTAACACCAAACGTATTTATCTTTGACAAAGTTACCCGAGTCGAAATTTAGCGTATCTATAGCATATCCAGGTTCTCTTTATCGTGTCAATAAGATATCCAGGTTCTCTTTAGCGCACCAATAGCACATCGAATGTATAACTTTAAATTTTACTTTGAAATACCGTTTCCATAGTTCATCAAAATTATCAATATTTTGAAAACACCATGGGGTTTCATTGAGTCATCAAGGTTTTCAAACTTTTAAAATAATTATACTTAAATATCATAACGAAAATAACATTTATTTCTGAAATAAAATGAAAATTATTTATTTATTAAATAAAAATCCATATCAATTTTATAAAGTTTTTACGAAATATTTATACTATAATGTACACACATATACTATTATTTGAGAATTTATTGAAACGCAAAAATAAATCTTTTAAAATTCAAAAATATATTCATTTCAATTCTTTACTATTTACAGGACAACTGATATAATTTTGCTTATTTACATTCATGTGAATACATACATCTAAAAGTTTTCCGATAGAAACAATTATATTATACTGCACATATTATAACGTCGTACCCTCAGCAAATTTCCCATGCATCTCCCATCAACAATCATCAACCGTATTCTCAACAAAACTTTCAAACTCCTGTATACAACTCAAATAACACGAATGATAATCCATTTTATTATCCTTTTTAAAATTCCTTCTGAAAATCAAACAATGAATTTCAATCCGGTCCCTAGTCTATCGCCTTCAACAAATGAAAATTATAACGATGTAGGTAATGAATCTCCAAATGTATTACAATCGTTATAGATATGAATGCATGATATTTTATTGTTTTTCTTTATCACCCCTTCATCTATGCCGTGCATCCGATCAACTCCAGTCCCATTAATGAAATCTGGCATAATTTTTGATTTTTGATGAAATATACAATTGTTTCAAAAATATTACATTATTGAACGAAATTAAATTTATTATATGAATAAGTGAAAAATAAGTTTGAATGAAGATGTGATATGAAAAGAATTTTTCTTTCTTTTTTTTTCTGTTCTCGTGCAATCTTGTCATTATTGAGTAATGAATCATTGGTGAAATTTAATAAATGATGAATTTAAAATATCAAAAACTGAATTATTATCATTATTATTGTTATTATAGACACAAAAATAATTGGCATTTGTTCATATGGGCGGGTATGTGTTTAAGTGTAGATACGTTTGTATAATCATGTCTTTTATAATATAATATTTTCATTTGTATTCGTGTATATACGAATGGCGTATTGGGTAGCGTGTCAGTCTCTTCATGTGTCGTCCAAGGATTCCTGGTGCGAGTCTCACCATCTAACATTCCTATTTTCTCAGATTTATGTTTAATTTTAAATTTTTTATTACCTTTCAGATTTCCAACATAATATGTATATATATAAGTGCACTAATGATTCAAATTATTCAATGTAAATCAACAGTAATCAAAAAAGTTGCAATACATATATGACTCGTGCTTGATTGGTGGATGTGTTCTTTTTGTATTTTTTGCACAAACACTTTGTGAAGTTATGTCATTTTTAATAGAGTAGCCCAGCTAGCAATTTAATGTCTTATAAATGTTCTGTAAACGTTTTTGATACTTTTTCTTACGACAAATGAGAGTCCTGTAAACATTTTCATTCCGTATATACAACACTTTCTCAACCAAAATGGGCACAAATTATACGACAATTTAGTTATTTTGAATAGTCTGATAAAGCGCTATGGAACTCTTACCGAATTAGTGCATATACGTTTAGCGAACTCTTATACGACAATATAGTTATTTTGAATAGTCTGGTAAACCACTATAGAACTCTTACCGAATTGGTGCATATACGTTTAGCGAAATCTTATACGATATTTAATAGAACTATTGAAGAACTTACTATCATGTCCCCATAATTGTCCGATTAATGACCTTATGTTCCACTATACGACAAATGTACAACTTTTATACAACCACTCATTTCTTATCATTTTTCGGTCAGGTATAAGACTGTTTCGTGATACTTGTTACATTTATAATACCAAACGATTGCGTAAATGTCTTTTGTATACAAATCATCCGTATATTTCCACATGGATAAATATGTTTCCATTTTTATTGATGAAACTTAGTTATAACGGATACATTGATGATTTCTGTGAATGCAATGCATCGAAACTTCGGATTTAATTCACATAACAGATTAATTTTACTGTGAAATAGATGGCATTTATGGTACTAAATTTTCATGGGCTTCAGAATTAATCAATATTAAAGAAAAACCTTGGTTACAAAAAAAAATATTTTTCTGTTAATTTTTGTTTTAGCTCCTCTAAATGTGCTCTGCTATTCAATCCTTCACGGGTGACATCACACAAAAATTTTTAGTTTACAAATTATACCTTGAATAATGATTTTTTCATATATTAATTTTTTTTTTCACAAAATGGCGGTCAATGATACGTCTCCTTCTTGTTATTAAGATGGCGTCTTTTCAGTATGTTCAGATGGAACAATTATAGAACCCATTGGTTCTGTTAAAAACTTCAATCCAATACTTATGAGACCTTCGACAATTATTGCCGCTTCAAAAGAACTAATTTGTCTTATTATGCAACATTCGCAACACTATAAAGCACATAGAACAGACAATGTCAGATGAAAAGTGCTTAACGACCTCTATACAACAAGTTGATCGTATTGCGTCGCGAAGGGAACTCTTATAGGATTTGTATTATAACCTCACTTTACCTTCATTTCACATTTGTAAATTTCATTCGTGTTATTGAACAACACATTTGAAAATAATGTTCAAAATAGTGGAAACTATAGAAAAAGGCAGAAGAGAACTAACAATTGTTCCTTCTGCATGGGAAAGTGGTGGAAAATTATCATGGCCGAAACTGAAAGCTGAAAAACTTGTGAGAATATCAGATTCGGTACCAAGTTCTAATTGGTTTACTATGCCGTGCAAGCTGAAAAGAAACCACCTGTTAAATTATGAAATTTCTGAGGAAGAATTGGAAAGAATGTCTGATCAAGAAGAAACAGTGCAGGAGGAATCTTTCGTTGAAAATGTTCAACTTAAAAATAATAAGTCAAGAAGAATTCCTGTTTCCAGTAGAACATTTCAAAATGAAAGCAATAATAATTATAATCATTTAGCTGAAGCTTGCCTGGTGAATCTTTTTTATCTATACCTTTTATTATACACATATCATATACTTATTGGTTTGTGTTTCAAAAGTTTCAAAAATTTCATGTGTCTGTTTTATAGGAGGCAAACAATAAAACTTTGGATTCCCCTGTTCAAAATGAAGTGACATCACCTACAAATGAAATATTCACTGTAGACCTTTTGGCCTCTAATGATGTAGAACCCATTATTGTTGATTTACTTCATCAAGGAAACTCTGTTTGATAATAGTGAGCTTGATGCTATTCTTTCTAATCAAGCCCTCATATTGAAAGAGATCCAACAAAACCAAAAATTTCAACTGACGATTCTTGAAAAGTTGGCTACATTAGAATCTACTCTAGACCACATTTGTGAAAAACAAAAAAATTGTGTATGTAAGGCAAAGGCTGATGAAATATTAATGTCTGATATGGAATTCATCCAACAAATAGATTGTTTAGACGATTTGGGGAAATTGAAAGAGAAACTGAACGATAAGGAAATAATGAGAAAACACATTGAAAAATTGAGTTCTATTTGTGGAAGAAAAGGAAATGGAAATGGAGTTGATAATTGCTATTTGTTAGTAGATAAATTATTTTCTCGAAAATTCATGACTCTTTGTTCATGGGCAGGAGGGTCTAGAGACAAAGAAAAAGAAAAAATTCCATTTAAGACATTCAAAAATGTGATCAATTTGTTTTTCGATACAGTTAAATTATCTGACAATGATTTTTCACTGAAGGAATGTGAAGAGTTTTTAAAAAATGTTATTCGCCATTCATCGAGAAGGAATAGTACCTTGCCCACACGGTGCTCTAGACAAAAACGGCGCCAAAAATCAATGCCAAATATCAAACAGGTTTTTTTTCAATACTATATGTGCTTTTTGATAACAATAATTGATATGCATTTTTTTTTACTCGTAGATTGAAGATGGACAAGAAGAAATTGGTGTAGGAAACAGCGCAGAAGAAAATGAAACAAATTGAAATTTTTGAATGTTTATTGTTTTTATAACATCACAAAGGAAGCCAAAGTTATTTTGTAAACAAACCAAAGATTATTTTGTTAATGTATGTATTAGAGGTATAAATATAGTTTTGTTTTCATGATTCACAATGACCATTTTACATTTAATACTACTTATTTGATATGATTTTGGGGCATCATATTTTATATTTTCTACTTTGAAAATATTTAAGAATGAAGATTTTACTGGAAGAATAAACAGATTTTCTAAATTTTTAATAGGAGCTCCATAAATATTCAGTGTATCATTTTCTGAAACGGCATATTCCATTGCAAAAATATTGTTATTTTGAGTTAAAAACCATTTATTTGGAAAATCTGAGGATACACAAAACCCATTTAATTCTAGTTTAGAAAAACTTCCAGAAATATTTTTCTTTTTCAAAATAGGAAATTTTTGTGTTACATTTAGGGAGTCTACTCCACACTGCACTATTTCACTCATTCTCTTTGCAACCTGAACTAATGGCAAGTTTCCATTTCTCAATTGATTTTTTATTAAATACAGTCTATTTTCAAATGGATGAGAATTAAAAGTTGACAACGGCCCAAATTTTCTTACTTCGTCTACTAAGTGGGTCAAATTGTGAACGTTACTGGTAATGAAGTCTTCCCCATAGATATCACCATAATATTCCACGTAATCAAGGAGTAAAGCTTCAGCTAAATCGAGTAAATTGTGGTAAAAACTCGAAGAACATATGGTTACAGCATAAAAAAACAAAAGGAAGTGTTGATATACATCTTTAGGTAACATTTTGTTGAGTATCACTATTCCTAAATAATGTAAAAAAGTATGAAATTCTGAACCTTCCCAATGACAAAGTTCATCTAATCCACGCACAGCTCTATGAATCTCAGAAGGCGTTTGAATTGCACCAAACACTTAGATATGAGATCAATATCTCTCGCACACCATTTTGTCCTGTAGTTTCCAAAAGTTCCATCTCTCCATCCCAATAAACATTTTTTCATAATACCCAAATCAATAAGGTGCAAAGAATCTCCAATAGGGAAATTCTCAATCATGTCAATTTCTAAAAAAACTAACGGAGTGTCCGCCTTATGATGCGATCCGTATTTTTTCGAACGAAAACCTTCATTCGTTCTTTTCTCACAACTTGATCTTTTGAAGAAAACCGTATGTGAAACATATGAATATTCTCCAACTGTTGTGCATTTCAAACATCCATGTTTTTCATTGAAATTGGTGACACCTGGAGCAAATTTAATATAAATGTAGTGATAAACATATTGCAGTCAGATCAAAAAAATGCATAATACCTTTTATAAATGCTCTGGCTGGCGAGTCACATACAAAACATCGTAATTTAACGGAGATATTTGTCTGATTGACGATGAGTCCTTCCAAAAAAATTATTTTGGCTTCTTCCACAAAAGGAAGTAGGAAAGCAGACAAATCTGTCGGTTTTCCCTGGCCACAATAAATGCCAATGATCATAGACCTGACAGACGGTAATTCATGAATATTAAAAAGTATTGGCCAAAACTCAACTTTGCTGCTTTTATATATTGGCAAGCCATCTATGTTAATATTCAATGAAATCGAATTGGGTACATTGACCACCCTGCTGAAAATTTGCCTCAGAGAAAATTCTAGACCATTATGCCAATAATTTCCAGTTCCTACTCTTTTCAATAAAATGGTTTCCTCTGTTTTCAAAAGAGTTCTTGGATCTTGAGGCACAATTCCTGGCAACATTTTATTGATAATTCTGAATAGAGCTCTCAGTACAGAATGACAAACTCCAAAAGAAACTACCCATGACCTTAATTCTTTTCGAAATTCTGCGTCATCTTCGACTCTAGAAAGAGTGTCGATTTCTTCTATATGATCTAGCTCTGTTAGCCTGTTAAGCCTTGATTCCTCTTCACAAAAACTGTCTTGACAACTTTAAGCATCAGATACTTCAAGATCTTCATTACAGCATAAATCACTTGCAATGTCAGATGCTTCACTTTCACAATAAGTCCTCTTTTCGTGTACTCTATGAAGTATATTCTCGTAACAGTTCGATACTTTTCGCCGAAAAGCTCCACTCCGTTTTACTCGTTTCCATGAACTTTGATTAGACATGTCGACAAAGATGTATAACCTCTACATTCAGTTTTGTTGTTTAGCTATTTCGAATATGACTCTTTGGTATCATAATGATTTTGTAAGCGTTGTTTAGTAGACCTTCTATACAAGCTTCTTATAGTAGCAATATAACAATAATATGTCCCATACAGAATAAGTCGTATAGAGAGTCCCTAGCATGCACCTATATGACAGTCCTATAACTCTTATAAATACATTATAACGACATTTAATCGACAACTAGATTTCATGGACGAAAATGTCGTATAAACGTTTATACAACACTCCGTCAAAAGGATGTATAAGTGTCCTGTAATATTGTTCTGAGAATATTTACACGACAATTCTAAACAACCATTCAATTCAACACAACAAACACAACACAACAACGGTTCAAATTAGAACATTTACCCGACAAAAAGTTTTCTTGGGACAATATTACGACAACTATAAAGCAAAATTGTCGTGTTAGAAAAAAATTATAGGACCATTTTGCTAGTTGGGATGGGAGATGGGAGCAATCTCGAGCGCGTTCCTATAGTATGGTGAATTTTTTTTACACCTTTAGTTATTTTTTCTCTCCGAGTAAAAATATACAGGCCCAAAACGCGCCCAAATTCGAAAATGCGCTCGATACAAGCCCAATACGCACCCGAAAATATTTTGTTAATCTCAAGTGTAAATATGCACGCCCAAAGTGCGCCCAAATTAGAGAAGTGCCCGAACTGCACACCATCTTAATGTTTTTATGAGGGTTCGTTTTATTACCCGAAATACTCAACAAAAATTTTGCACTGGTCAATGTCAATTGTCAGCATATAGATATACACATTTATATCTATATATATATATATTGTAAAGTTGTTCCTATGGTTTTCGAATTTAAATAATATGAACGAATTATTATCTCATCTACAATATTCCTCTTCTCACCATGGGCATTACAGGGGAAATTGAATTACTAAAAAACTGAAAAATATCACCAAAAGGGAAAATTGGGATGCCACTTGATTTATGCAAAATCAAGAAAATAATTGAAATCTGAAAAAAAGCTGAAACAGAGAAACACAAACAAAAAACAATATATAGGGGTAATGGATTCTATTAGGTCGTGAATAATGATTGAGTCTACACTAGAAAAAAAAAATGTCACATCAAAACCAGTTTTATTTATGATATGAATTGAACTGAATCTTATTTGTTATTTATTGGAATCAAATCTAAACTCAAAATTAATGCAGTTATTTCACAATATTGTTCACAAACATTTGTTATTATCGAATAATTATATTTTATAAGTTCCAAATATATATTATATATAATATTATATATTATATATTATTATATTATATATTATTATATTATATATTATTATATTATATATTATATATTATTATTAAATATATATTATATTTTATATTTCCAAAATGTATTTCTTGATACTCAAGCTTTAATTTATGTTGTGATGAATTATTTTTGAATATTGGATAAATTGTAATAATATTTGTCCTGAAATTTCAATTTATATTTCTATTTATCTATCAATTGATAAATTTTTCTTTTCTATTTCATCAATACTTATTCCCTTTTCTTTATTAATTCTCAAATATTTTATTTCATTTTCAATATTTAATTTCCTTTTACTTATTACTTATTTTCTCTTCTCAATAATCAATAACTTACTATTTATCAAAATTTTGTTTTATGTTATTATCAATTCATTTTATTTTACAATATCCATTACTTTATTATTTATCATCAATTTATCTCGTTTTTCAATATTTGTTATTATATTCTTTTTTTTTTCATTTATTGATATTTTTATTTATTGATCAATATTCTTTTCAAAAATCAATAACTTATCATCTATTCATTCATCTGATCATTTATTTATTCATACCGTAAAGGGATTGGGTTGAGAAAAATAGAAATAACAAAAAAGGGGAAATTATTGCTGCGCAATATGAACAAGGGGTAATAGCGTCGCAATGCGAACGACGCCGCTAACATAAAGTCTTTCATGAAAAATAATTATGAAATTCTTTTTTATTAATTTTCAATTTAATTGAATTATTGAATTTTGTGTGAAAATTATTAAATGATTTCAATTGAATTTGTGAATTAAACAAGGGAATTTACCGTAATAGGGAAACAATAGTTAGAGAACATGAAACGCAAATTCTAATCACAAAAATATTTTATTCTAAATGATGCTATGTGGTGAAATTGGCGGCAAGACGGCGGCACAAAATGGATGCCAATACATGATGAACGGCGTGGTGCAGCAGCGGCGTCGCTTCCTCGTACCAAGTTATTATTTTTTCGACTTACTTTATTTTCTCCGTCGTAGGATAATGTTCAGAATGATTCTTTATTTTATATCGATTAGCTCAGTCAATGGAACGTGGTGATTGATGTTGCGCTGGGAATTAACGATACGAGGACGTTGATCTCGGCGTTGTCTCAGCTAACTGCCGCTTCACTTTTCTTATTATTCTAGTTTTATATCACTTATAATATTTTATTTCACTCAATGTCTGTTTCTTGTCTCATTCTTTTTTTTCTATTATTCACTTTTATCTGTTTATTTTTCTTCACTTTGTCAATTCCACTATTTTCTTTATATTTCAATGTTCTATTTTATCACTTCCCTTTACAATTATTTCAAGTTTATTATCGCTTTTATTTCACTTTTAACCTTGATCAATGAATGCGCCACCACGTTTCCGCTATCGACCTGCCCCCTATATGTAACTATATGAAGTTGTTGCCAGGGGAAGTGGAGGCAATATTTGAAATTATAGTGATATATTTTTATGGTACAATCCCTTTGATGGATCACTCCATCACAATATATATACCCGAGATGAAATTTTCGAGCGTTGGAATGGCGTTATAACCTGTGCTGAGCGTTCAAAACCTCTGATCGCAGATCTAAATGCGTTGAAATGGCGTTATTACCTGTTTATTGCTTTTTCGGAAGGATTTAACCGGTCGAGTGTCATGAAAGATCTTAAAAAAACCATAATAATAATCGTTCACGAACTTGGAAAAATTTTGACAAGATATCGGAACATAGATGAATTTGATGAAATAGAAATTTCTCAGTTCACTCAGTAAATAATCCATTTTTTTATAAATAAATGGAAACATATTGAACATTTTGTTTTTCTTTATATGATATTACTATGAAGAGAATGATAATTATTGGGTTTATTATCATAAAATTATTCATCAATATGATTGTGTTATTTTTATTCGTTCATCAACACTAAACCTACCGATATATTATATATACCTATTTCTATCGATGGCAGTCAAATGACCGCTTTTGAAATAAACATTATAGTCTTTTCCAGTTGATTGTAATTAATACAGAATTTAGCATGAACAATAAACACGAAATAATTATCATATAATAATTGAAAAACATTTATTTTTCGGGTCTAAGAAGCGGTCATTTGACCGCTCTGGTAGGTTTAGTGTTAATCCACTTATTTCTATTCACAATTATAATTATTACTAATATACTGATTGAAATTATATCTGAATATATATTTATTCTATTCCTCTTAGATTAATTGGTTCTATAATATATTTTTTGTTTGATTATGTCAATGATTCTATGTTAATATAAGAACATACACAAATAAGATGAACAAAAAAAGAAAAACAGCAAAGTATTTCACTATACAAATATTATCGCAATATGATTTACATGCACAATTGATATGATTTCCGACCAATGACTTCCTGGAAAAAGGCATGGAATTCGGAATTTTCACAATTCAAATCACAGTTAACTGTGTTACAATCACATATTCTTATGAAAAATGCGATTAATCCAATTTTTGGGCATTGTTCGGTTATAACTTTCACGCAGTAAGAATCAGATGCAGTCTTTCTCTTGTAACATTGAGAATAAATCGTTTGATTTTCAATTTTTAATCGTAAAAATTTAGATATTTTTATATTACTATGAGTTGTAATTTCTACGATATTGTGAAGTGCTAACCCGAGGTTCTGAGGAATACTATGTAAAAAAATCATTTTTCCAAGTGCATATATATTTGTACCTATTTGCCAAAGAGGATTGACTCTTTTACCAATTGTTTTCAATTTATTACAATACTCAAAAACATCAGTGTTGTTATCTATATTTCTGAATTCACTTGCGGCTATTGAATGATGGGATATTTTGGAATATATTTGTAAACCAATGCAAAATAAAAAAAAAAATAATTAATCAAATTGAATATAATTCCTTAATCATTCATTCGATTCTAAGCAAAAAAAAATTATTGATATTTGTTTATATGAGCGGGCATCTCTTTGAGTGTGAATGAGTTTGTATAATGATGTCTTTCATAATTTAATATTCATGCCAATGTTTGTACATGCACGAGTGGCGTATTGGGTAGCATAGCAGTCTTCTAATGTGCCTTCTAAAGATCGCTGGTTCGAGTCTTACCATCTAACATTTTTTTCAGGTTCATGTCTAATTTCAACTTTTCAATTACCTTTCAGATGTCCAACATAATATATATATAATATATAAGTGTTCTAACGATTGAAATTATTGATTGTGAAACCAATAGTAATCATAGTAAGAGTAGCAATACATGTACGACTCATGATTAATTGTGTGATGTGTTCTTTTTCAGTTTTGTCCATTTATTTTATGAAATTTAAATTATGAATTTATATCATTGCAAAGTGATTTTTTTGCACAATCACTTTGTAAATTGATGTCATTCCCAACAGAGTAAGTGGGGGCAATCTCGAGTGAAAATTTTTCGTCTTTTCGCACGCCCAAAACGCGCCCAGAAATTTTTACTCGGGTCTCAAGGATTATTGAATTCCTATAAAAAGTATATCATGGGACAGAAAAATGTCCTTGGAAAAAAAGGTGTTGCAGGATTAGGAAAAGTAGTAAAGGTGTCGAAACAGGAATTGTGGAAATAGCGAGTGGCAGATATTTCTCTGCTCCGATAACAGTTTATCATTGTGCTTATGTTTACGTGGAACATTATTTTGAATATTTTTCGCAGTATTCGTTGAAATTCTTGATTATATTCGCTGACAGAAATGTATACATCGTATGTTGTTACAGTGATAATATCATATTTTTATGAGAAATATTTTTTTTTTTTTTCACTTTTGTTAACTGTAACAGTTGCATTTTATTTTTAAATTTTCATTCGCTCAATTTTTTCCATTTACCAATTTTTTGAATATTTTCTATTACTGTCAACTATGAACTGTGAACACTTACAGTAAGAGTAGTGATCTCACAGATGTTGAAGAGAATATTTGTTTCCTTCGTGAAAAACTTCAATATTTGAGCAGTGCTGAAGTAAGTCTTGTTGTTGACATTGAAAATGGATTGGGAATTTTAAGGTGGGACGTCACGAATAGTCAACGGAAAAAAATTTCATCAATAATATTTTCAAAAATGTTTCTTTGAACACAATTTAATATCGACATGTGAGGTAATAACAAATCAAGTGATAAACAATGCATTACGCGTAATTACAATGTCTATATGAACAAAATTTTGATCGATTATGAAATCGAAACAGTGATGTTTTTCTCAAACTTTTTGCAAAAGAGCAGCTACAGAAGAGAAGCGATTGGTTTTGGATCGTATCGATGAAATATGTAACGAGTTGTATTGCATGCAACGTTTGATTTTTTTCATTCTTAACCTGCAAATTTTCAAAATAATGAACGATTGTTTATAAATTCAATTAAACAATTTACATGAATTTTTCTTACGCACTTATTAATTGAAATTGACTTTGCGTATCAATAATATGACGTTTTTTTTGTATATTTATAACCTCAATATTTTTTTCGAGTATAGCAATGCAATTTCAACTAAATAACTACAGTTTTTTCAAAATAATTACTATTAAATCGAATAATTTCTTCGTTTGAATGGAATTTACATTGCACCTGCAAGGCTAATAATCATCTTCATAATAACTATTATTTTTAAGGGGGTATTCTGGTCTAGAGGCACGAATTTGACGCAATTTTCGAAGTGCTGTAAAAAAAAAGCAATCAATATTTTTACTATTCATTTTTTTCATAGAATATTCATTAATATTTCAAGAATACAGTGAAAAAAAAAGGTAGAAAATTTAAAATTCAAAAAGTAAGCAGCTGATGAAGTGGGAGATCTCAAAAAGTTGGCACGTGACCATACCCACGATTCAACCCTCCTGGCAATCTGAAAAAAACAAACAAAAAAATATTATTAATCTACAGGAATGCCTCTACCGTTGTAAGTGAAAAAAATTGAAAAAAATTTTTTTTTCACAAAATGGCGACTGCTTGAAAAAAAAATGCATTTTTGTACCACTTTTTTTTAGTTTTTCGAATTTTTTAAAAATAGTAAATATTGAAATTCGGGGATGAGGATAGTTCATGCAATAGAAAAGCCTATGAAAAAGATCTCTGAAAAATTTGGAGTAAATCGGTTCAGTAGAACTTGAGATATCGTGTGTATCGTTTTAAAAAAGACAGTTTCGAGAAAAATGCGTTTGAAGTTTCACGTGAAGTTTCTCGCAGTCTAAGCCATGAATTGATATTTTAGACTCACATTTATTCAATCTGCCATTCCTGCTGCATATATTGAAACTTCCTCGACTTCGAAAAAAGCATCTTCCGCGCTTCTTTCTTGCAATCGAGAAAAAAAGCACAAAAGGTTCTCGGAGAAAAGAGGGTCGCAGGTGGACGGAAAGTCCCTAATGTCTTTTGTTGGATTCGTTCCGGCCGAGCTGGTTTGAATGGCGCGTCAGCAAAACAGACATATTTCCGAAAATAATTTGAATTCTCTAAAATCCTCCTAAAGACATATTCTTAGAAGGTTAAGCTTTGAAAATATGAAAAAAAAAAAAAAAAAAATGATTTTCTCAACTTTCTGGACCAGAATACCCCCTTAATAAGATTAATTAATTTACTTAACAAAAATTGTATAATTTACTTATGTATTAATCTTTTTCATTTATGAAAATGAATTTTTCTTTTCCATTAAATCATCCAGATTTACCATACCAGATTTTTACCAAATATATCATTGGATTATCTTGAACCTTCACGTAATAATTTATATTATCAAACCCTCAATAAAACCTTGAATAAACTAAAAGTAAATAGTTTGACAATCATATAGTTGAATTCATAACTTTTAAAAATATTTTTTATGGTCTGATATAGTTACCTGAGACTCAGTCTGCTTTCAAATTATGTTTCACTCTTTTCTGAATGTTACATTATGTGTATGGTTTGCAGGCCTCAAGAAATTGCAAAAGAAGTGGAGGAAAGTGTTGCAGTATTCAAAACAAAAAAAGAACGAACTCAAGACTTCAACGAAGCATTGGGACATGTTGTCAACATTATTGCATAATACGACATGGAATGGAGCAAGCGAGGAAACGGTTGCAACTATGACAGTCTCAACGGCTACGGGGCAATTGTAGGCTTCCTCAGCGGAAAGATTTCAGATTATCAAACGCTCAATCGAAAGTGTAAAATATGCGATCTCGCCCAACAAATAAATTCTCACGACTGTAGACTCAATTTTCATAGCAGTACTAAAGCTATAAAAGTTGACGTTGTTGCCGCACTCATAAACCGCAGCCAAATTTTGCAGGAAGCTGGACGAAAGGTGAAAGTTTTCATCGAGGATGAAGATAGTAGTACCATTGCTGCAGTGAGCCGTGAACGATCAGATCATGTTTTCAAGTTAGCGGACAAAAATCATCTAAACAAAAATTTCGGTAAGGAACTGTACGGCTTGCAAGTACAGTTTGGAAAGATGAAGAACGGAGAAGTGATTTTTCATTTGAAGAAATGCTTTTCATATGTCTTTCGAAATAAAGGACGAAGTGCAGACTTAGCGAAAAACTTGCGAGTTATTCCTGATCACGTTTTGGATATCACGAAAACTGTTATGAATGGTGTAAGTTGCGTCTGGAAATGACTCGAGTCATACGATTTCACTTCAGGATATAAAACTTCTCGACGCACTGAAGACTTTTTTTTTTAAATATGCGGATTATCGAATCACAAATATAGTTGCGACTAAAAATTATGGCGACGCATATATTCCCGACGTTTTGAGGAATATCGAAATTCGACCCGGTCTACACACAAAAAAATTCTGCGAAGCAACAGATAACAGACGAAACAAGAAAACGGAACGTTCCAAACTACCAGAAGTGAAAATTCAAAGACATGTTTTGGTCCATGACAGATCTAACTTGAGAAGATGAACAGAACGACAAGAAAGAGTTCATTAAGAATCGAATTGTGGGATGACCGTGGCTTGCGAAGATGTACAGGCGATATTTCAAGATTATAAAAAAAAGGATTTGTGTCAGGCAGATTGTGAACTAGTATTTCTTGACACAGAAACATCTGGTTCCAGTAAAGATTTAGAAATTTTACAGATCTCAGCAAAACGTGATAATGCAATATTCAACGTTTATTTGAATCCGATAAAAAAAATTGCTCCCAAAGCAACTGAAATTACGGGTTTGCGAAATGTTCATGGTGAATTGTTTTTGCGAGACCAACGACTCGAATCAAAAACCAAGATAGATGGGCTTATTTCATTCCAACGCCTCTTAAAGTCGTTTGACAAACCGTGTTTACTTGTTGCCCACAACGAGTCTTTTGACGCGACTCATCTGACAAGAGTTATTAAGAATAATTGATTAATTCGAGACTTCTGTAACGTTTTGATTGGTTTCACTGATTCGTTGTTTTTACCGAGGAAGATTTTGAGTGATCGCGGAAGACAAGAACAATTTAAGCTATATAATGCAGCCGCAGATTTTTTGCCACCAGATGAAAACGTTAATTTTCATGACGCTTTTTCCGACATTATTGTACTTAAACGAATTTTTTCTTTGAAAATTTCAGAAAACTTATTGTATGAAAATTATGTAACTTTTGCGTCTTATTTTAACGAGTTTCTCGATTCACTGGAAAAAGCTGTTTCCAAAGGAATCGTTGAGAAAAATCTTGATGCTGGATTAACATTCCAAATTTTGCTAGACACACTTTCCAAAGATGAAGAATTTGGTTTCACAGAACTTATTCGAAGAAATGTTACGAAGCATACAAACATTGTACAATCCATTATGGTAGCTGTACAAAAAGCTTGATCATTCATCATCATAGTTTCTCTTCACATTTTCTTTACATTAGTTATTTTCCATCGATAAATTATTTTTATAAGTTGTGATGAATACCAAAGCTTGATGTAAGAATTGATATTTTGTTTGATACGAAATTACGTACCGTTTAAGTATTTAAAAATTATATGTTGCGCAAATCAAAATTTATAGTATGACTGTGAATAAAAATTTCTTATTGAATGTTAAAAAAATGTTTCTTTTGCAAATGAGTTTTATTGATAATCAATTATGATTTTTTTTCTAGATTGGATCCATTTTTTCTTATATTTATTTCTATTTTCTATTTCCTTTCTTATTTCTATTTCTCATTTCTTCTCTTTAAATTTCTTTGATTCATTATTTATTACATTAATCAATGTTCATCGCAAAATTAATTATTAATTGTCAAAGTTATTATCTCACGGATCTGATCATATTAGTGACTGTGATATTAAATGTGAGAATTAACTCGTAACGTTTTACGAGAGACATCGTGGGTATAACAATATTCTATCCCTACCTTCAGAAACAAATTTATCGTAAATCACTGTTATTAGGTGTTATTCTTCCAATCTCATTTTTCAATTGTTAATAACAACAAGTTGCAATTATTTAAATATGTCAAAATTTTTACTAAATAAAGTGTTTTTGCGGGGAGTTCCACCCCATTATCTGAATATGTATAAAAGTGCTGCGGAAAGTCATCGGATTTTAGAGGAAGTTTATGGTGAACATGCTCTAGCTGAGCAAACGTGTCGGAAGTGGTTGAGCCCGGACAACCATCAATATCAATGGCAAAACGTAATATTCTTGGGTCTAAGCTCCTCCTTTGTTTTTGGTGAAATCAACAGGGTGTGGTTTATTATACACTGCTGAAACCGAATGAAACCATCACTGGGGATTGCTACCGATTACAACTGATGTGTTTGAGTCGTGCATTGGAGAAAATACGGCCGGAATGTAGCGAAAGTCACGATAAAGTTATTTCGCTACACGATCATGCTCGACCACACATCGCAAAACCAGTAAAAACATCTCTACAAACACTGAAATGGGAAGTCCTAACCCACCCGCCGTATTCTCCAGATATCGCCTCTTTGGATTACCACCTATTTCGATCGATGGCTCATGGTTTGTCGGGGTTGAATTTCACTACTTATGAAGATTGTTAAAGTTGTATCGATTCATGGATTGCCTCCAAGGACGAAGCGTTCTTTCGACGGAGTATTCGTCTCCTACCCGAAAGATGGGAAAAAGTAGTAGCAAACAATTGACAGTATTTTGATTAATGTATTTTTTCATTTTCATGATGAATAAATCGTTATTTTTCTTTCAAAAAACGCTACGAATCAATTCCAACACTTAATATCAATCTGAACGAAGCGTTTCGGGATACTTGAACTGACCACGCTTGCGACGTTGCCACGCACTCATGTGAGAGTTCGGCAAATTCTGTGAAACACTGAAAACGTAATAATATATTTGCTAATTTCTCCAAAACCATGTAGTGAAGTCATTTTATTTTTTCCCATTCAATTCATATTATCTCGAATAATATTGTATCAAATTTTCAAACAGAACGGACTATTTGATTACAAGGTATCAAAAAATAAGTAGATTATTTCAATCTTTTCTCCGCGACAACCATAAGAACTAATACAAATCATGTCAATTTTGCCACTTGATATCTCGTTTTAGAGACAGTCAATCGTCTCGAAATTCCAAAGTTATACGTACAACGGTTATTTAAACAAGTTTATTGAATTTAAAGAAATTCCGACTATCTGACGTTTCGCGACGTCCCACCTTAAGACAAATTTCTGAAGAGAAAAACGATGGATTATTGCAATATTCGAATACTTGTAAAGTTCCATATGCTCATATAACATTTTGGCAAATGTATATTAAACGGGAAAATACATTGAACCCTATAAAAAGTGAGAAAAACAAGTAAATTTTTCTCCTTCAAAAAAAAGATTGCGAAGTTTATCATCAGGTGGTTTCGATTGGAAAATGATTTGTTTAATTTTTTTGCAAGGAATTATTTATTGAGAAAGAAGAAAAAAATCAAAAAGAATTTGAGAAGAAATATATTCGATTCGATATGATGTAGTTGGTAGTGAAGGTTTCCGTATGTCTTATTGACATACTTATTGTCTTATTGATCTACTCAAAAAAGCATAATGGGAAACGCGTTCTGACAGCCGAGAGGAGATAATACAGAAATCGAAGACGGCACTGGTGGTTATGATGGGAATTACTTCGAAGGAGACAACACCAATTTTGGAGAGTAAACTTGTATCCTTAATTTTGTGAGTGAATTTTAAGAACTTTTTGATCAGGGTGGTATAAATAGGGTGTGGCGTATTAAATGACATTCCTTGGAGGTGTAGATCAATGAGACGGTCTTGAAAGTAAATCCACTCAAAATTTATTGATCAATCCATCTGATTCTGAATTATTAGTTGATCGAGTACGGCCAATCAGGTTGCGTTATTTTAGCGCCACGGCTGCAGGTGAGGAGATGCATGTTGAACAGATTTCTATGTAGAGGGACACCATTTAACTGCATCCCTCGGTAAATATTTTTGAGGTCGATATTACCCTGGGACAGTGATGCCAAAATGGGGACGCAAGTACCATCCGAGTAGCATCCAGTTCGCATGGAGGGGGATACGCACACAAGTATAAGCCACGTACACGATTGAGGCGTGCTTCGGCTAGCTTCGGACAGTAGAAGAGAGCGAAAAATGTATTTCTGTCACCGTTCTCCGTACTAAAACGAAGCTGAACGATATTCAATGATGTCGTTGCCAGCTAGAGGGCTAAGAAATTGTCGGCAGAATGATATATATATGATTTTACTAACGTATTTATATGAAAAAGATGGTCTTACCGACAAATTCTTATGAATGACCGCTAAAAATATTTGAACTTTTCAGCACTCAATACAAAAAAGTAACTTCTTTCCTTCAATAATGAAAATCAAATTTTTCATTCAATCAATTTATATACATATCTCTTCTTTTTACTGAATTTAGAAAGCATGTAATTTATTCATGAATATTTGATTCAAATATAAATTTATGATCGTTGGTTATATACATAACTTTCATGCAACAAATTTTTTTTCTTGATACATCCCGGGTAAAACCTATGCGAATATTCACAAAATATCCCCCCCCCCCCTCCTGATCTTCCAATTCACAGTTGTGGAAATAATAAACAAATTCGAGATCTTTTAGCATGGAGAATTGAATTCTCCGGTGATCATATAGATATATTTTTACGTGATGTTGAATGTCATATACATCATTATTATGAAGACAATGACGTATGTTTAATATGATAACACAATTGGCATTGAATTTGAAGTGGTATTTATCAATTTATCTATATCGAAATCGGTAGGAAATATATTTCATTGGAATCTCGAATGTAGAATTGTCGATATTTGTAATGCTATATGAAAATAGAATAACAGACAGTACATAAATATGACACAAATAAAACATATAATTCGCAGTATGATAAGAACAATTATTCAGAAGGATGACAATCAATAATTTATTCATATATAATTATATTTATAATTGAGATATAATGGATGATGAGAATGAATAAAGACATGAATATGATATACATAAATATAAAATAATGCTATCGATACGGAACGTGTGAAATAGATACAATACGAGGGACCGAGAAATAGATTGATGGTTAGACGATGATTTCCATACACTAACTAATCGATTCAATTATGGTGACAAATTCAAATACCATACACGTCACATCAGAATGAGATATGAATCTAAATAAAAAATAATTCGATTATATTGGACACAATTAAAAATTGAATATGCATGATATGATAGTGGTACTAAAATATTATTAATACCATAATTTTTTTTTTTTTGGAATAATTGAATGATGATTGTTAAGGATTCAGTGTTTTCCCCAAAACATCATCATTTTCATTTGTGGCAGCACCTCATGAACGTGCGAGTTACATGTTCAGGATGCGTGACCACCTCACCCTTCACGCAAGGAGGGAGTGCGCAATCGACCAATTTCAGTCGATTGCCCATAAATGATCGACGCGCGCATTGATCGAAGAATAATGCATCGATGCCTCGGGTCGATTAGTTCAGTCTCATTCGGTCTCATCTTCTGTTGCGATGTAACCATCAGTCACAAAAGGTCTCATTCACTCTCATTCTGTCTCATCCAGTCTCAACGTACACGTGATGCACACTCATCGCAATCTCATCTTTTCACATTCTCATCAACTCTCATGATGTATCATGAATACTCAACGCAATTAATTGTTTTTACTCTCAACGTTTATATCTGACCTCATAATTCATCAAACTCAATGTTAATCATCTTACACATTCTCATCGAGTATTGCGACGCATACAACGAAGCAACTACTCATCTCAATTGATCTCAAAGTATCAATTTCCTCAACGCATCTCATTGCACTCATGTAATTCATATTTGTGCATAAGATTCAATCTCAGAATACCAAGAGGATCAATATCCTCCTCGGTGGTGTTTTTGCAATTCTATTCAACATTCACCAGTCTACATCTCACCGCTCAATACACAACGTATTGAGCGATAATATCAATTATATTCTCTTTTCATTATCAACCCCAGTAAAAATTTTTCGTCTTTTCGCACGCCCAAAACGCGCCCAAATTTGTTTACTTAACGCGCCCATTTGCAGGACAAACGCGCCCATAACGCACCCAAAGCGCGCCCGAATTTATCTAGATGGGCTTGCAATGGGCGCGCTTCGGGCGCGTTAAGTAAACAAATTTGGGCGCGTTTTGGGCGTGCGAAAAGACGAAAAATTTTCACTCGAGTTTGCCCCCAGCTACTCTGTTGAAAATGACATCACTTTGCAATGTTATAAATTCATAATTCTAATTTTCATAAAATGAATGGACAAAACTGAAAAAGAACACATCACACAATTAATCATGAGTCGTACATGTATTGCAACTCTTACTATGATTACTATTGGTTTCGCAATGAATAATTTCAATCGTTAGAACACATATATATTATATATATATTATGTTGGACATCTGAAAGGTAATTGAAAAGTTGAAATTAGACATGAACCTGAAAAAAATGTTAGATGGTAAGACTCGAACCAGCGATCTTTAGAAGGCACATTAGAAGACTGCTATGCTACCCACTACGCCACTCGTGCATGTACAAACATTGGTATGAATATTAAATTATGAAAGACATCATTATACAAACTCATTCACACTCAAAGAGATGCCCGCTCATATAAACAAATATCAATAATTTTTTTTTGCTTAGAATCGAATGAATGATTAAGGAATTATATTCAATTTGATTAATTATTTTTTTTTTTATTTTGCATTGGTTTACAAATATATTCCAAAATATCCCATCATTCAATAGCCGCAAGTGAATTCAGAAATATAGATAACAACACTGATGTTTTTGAGTATTGTAATGAACTGAAAACAATTGGTAAAAGAGTCAATCCTCTTTGGCAAATAGGTACAAATATATATGCACTTGGAAAAATGATTTTTTCACGTAGTATTCCTCAGAACCTCGGGTTAGCACTCCACAATATCGTAGAAATTACAACTCATAGTAATATAAAAATATCTAAATTTTTACGATTAAAAATTGAAAATCAAACGATTAATTCTCAATGTTACAAGAGAAAGACTGCATCTGATTCTTACTGCGTGAAAGTTATAACCGAACAATGCCCAAAAATTGGATTTATCGCATTTTTCATAAAAGTATATGATTGTAACACAGTTAACTGTGATTTGAATTGTGAAAATTCCGAATTCCATGCCTTTTTCCAAGAAGTAATTGGTCGGAAATCATATCAATTGTGCATGTAAATCATATAGCAAAGATATTTGTATGGTGGAATACTTTGCTGTTATAAAAAAATGTAGTTATACCAAAATTAAGTGTAGAAAATATTAATTTTACTCGTATATATGAATGTACAATAACAAATAATTTAAATATAATTGATGTCAATGATCTTATTTGTGTATGTTTTTATATTAACAACAATCGGTGGCGACGTCTTGATCCAGAGTCTTTATTTCCTTCAAGTTTCCAAAATACTTTGTAATTTAATATACGTTTCAGTCTGCATTTCATCTAAATCCTTCAGAGATAGATACGAACCCATGTGGAAATTTTTGACTGGTTGGTTATCTATCCGATCTAATATCCGATATCGGATTGGTCTCAGAGTCAGTATCGTTCGGGTATACAAAATGATCAAATCAGCCGGATTCTGGGTTCAGGATCAGACTGATACAATAACTAGACATCGGACCGACATCATTTCACAGTGTCGGTCCGACATAACTATCTGACGTTGGGTGGACACTACTCCCTAGCATCAATCCTACACAAAGCTGATGTCATTACAGGCTCTGTTTCACGATATCGGTCCGACAAAATTTTCGGAAGTTGAACTGATACTACTTCCCAGTGTCAGTCTCATAATTAAAAACTGATACCTACCATACTGACACTGTTAATGTTATGAATTTATTGATATAATTTATGTTATCAAAAATAGCAAGAGTGGGTTCGATTAAATTCGTAATTGGAAAAATGATTATGAAAATGTATATTTTATTGAATTTTTTTCAGTTGATTGAAACAAAAAAAGTTTTAATTCATAATTACAAATTATTCTTATTGCGAAGAGGTGATCCATTGTTGCTTCACCCGTAGGCTCTTTCAGGTGCTCCTGTCAGCCATTTGCCAATTTTCGGTCGAAGCTCTTCATTCGGAATCCGGTGTAGCTTGTACAATGATTCTGAAAAATGACATGAATATTTTTTTACTGCTTTTATAAGCATCACTCGAATGTAGCTTATAAAATATGTAAGCAAATTCATAGAATATCATCTACTTTTACACATCTCGAAATAACTTAAAAATTTTGCAGACACATTTAGACCTGGTGACAATACAATAATTTGAAAATAAAAATTAAAACAAAAAGTTAATAGTTGAAGAAAGCTGAAAAATCTGCTTCCATTGAAATATGAACTAAAAAAAATATTTTAGGGAAAAAAATGACAAAAAATTTTGGAACAAAAAACTGTGAAATTAAATTATAGCTTAAAAAACCACTGTTATTCAACAATGAATTGAAGAGTGCATAAAACTTAAGAAAACATGCTTTTATTGAAGTTTGAACTAATAATTACAAAATGATTATCAAATTTACTTTGTAATGTTCCTTCCCTCGGTATTCGAATTCAAATGATGAAAAACACAATTATTATTCCTGTTTGAGAATGACCAAAGGTCAGTTCTTATTGGTGATTGTCGTCGTCACGTTTGGTCACATTTTTGACCACTTGTGGCGCACCACAACGACGAGTCGCCAAATGCAATAGATATAGATATACTACCTATCTAACGCTGGTTACTGCAAAAAATCCAATGCCTGGCGCCTATTTTCCGGCGGCACTGACCTCCATTATTCGCATTGTGCTCGTGCTGTACACATCGCTGTTCACCTAAAAAGTGTAATCCGCAACTGAGTCGCCTCAAGTTTGTGTATCAAATAAATTCTGACATCATCAAGAAACTGTGACTCTCATAATTGCGTTCTCTGGTGTTAAGTGCAATTATTGTAAATCAAGTGTGTGAGTGTGCTGCGCGTGGCTTTACGCCCCATGTGTTGTATTGTGACGAGCGTCACTACAGAAATGTTTAGGAAGAGCAGGTAGCAGAAAGAAGGGTCCCGGGATACGGGACTCGCAGGCAAAAGCCACGTACGTTGGTCGATAGGGAGGGGATAAGAAAGAGAAGAAAGAAATGAGGAAAAAGAAAAAGACGGGGGATACAACTTTTTTACACATGTTCCCAGTATGCCCGTGTAGAAGAGATGCTGGAACAACGCAATAGATTTAGTTTAGCTAAAAAGAACGAGATGGCTCGCGTCGCGGCCTCTCTCGCGTACAGGCAGGCGCGGTCGCGGGCATAAGAACCCATCGACGACTCGTGTAAAATCGTCTTCGGGATATCTCACTTGTTTAGACTGATTATTCGTAATACACAAAGCTTTGATTATTATTATTTTGTGTGACTACTCGCAAGGGGAAGTACTGAGACCTCTGAGAAGCATAAGCTGGACTCCAGTTAACTTCTGCAGATTGATCTGGGAAAGTGCTGTGGTTTCGAATCTGATCCACGTATAGCCTTTCTGAAAGAAGTAACGCCTGGTCTAGGCGTTACTATCTTCTTTTGTACTATAAATCTGTATTTTGTGTTCTCATTACAGCAATCAAGTGGCATTGGCACACCCCTAACGTACCTGGGGCCCAATAATAGCTTCGGCTAGCCATAAAAGTCTAAGGTAGCCACCCAGTGTGGTTGGTGTACCTCTTGTAGATTCATAATTGCCGGATACGGCAGAATCTAAATTTATATTTGTTATTGTGATATTTTGCAATAAATAATATCGCTGGCTTCGGCGAGAGGGTTGATTAACACCGCTGGTTTCGGCGAGTATTAGTGTACAATATTGCTGGATTCGGCGAAGGGCTTAATTAACACCGCTGGTTTCGGCGAGTATTTGTGTACAATACCGCTGGTTTCGGCGAGTATTTGTGTACAATACCGCTGGATTCGGCGAAAGGGTCAATAAGTGATATCGCTGGTTTCGGCGGATATTTGTTTATAATGACGCTGGCTTCGGCGAAATATTAAAGAATAGACACGCCCACTAGTTTGGGAACTCAAGTAACTCAATGGCGTAAGGGAATAGTTTCATAGGGCATTATAGTACCCTGATACCTACACGGGGATAGAACTGGTTAAATTTCGCGCTCACGCAGACACCTATGACACCTCCCTGCAACTGACACTTGCGATGATTAAACCAAAGGGTTAACCAACAGTTTAACCCATCTGAATGAGCGAGTTGTTGCACGCAAATAGACCAATTCAATTGAGAGTATGCCGGATAAAAACTCATAGGGATTCCGCTACTTTTATGCTCCGCAAGGGAAATAAAGAGTAAACGTGTTGTTTAACGAATCTTGGCACCTGAGCTCAATGCAATACCAATTTAACACGTTACAGTATGCTCGTGTGCTTGTATGTGTGTATGACTCGCAATACGTGCGGCCATCAACTATCTCTGTCCTCACATTCCATCTTGAAACTATTGTATCATCACCATCATTGAAATTGTTGTATGCAAGTGTACTGGACGAAGCGAATATACAATTCGCAGTCGTGTGCAAAATTATATATTTATCATCAAGTTTCTCAAATCATTATAAAACTGTGAGATACGTGGACTTACAACCCACGTATCAATTGTTGACCACGTGCATGACACGTGCATTGACTCCCGCGAATTGCGAATAGCTACGCTCACCAGGCAACCACTGGCAGATCGTGATATACAAATATTCATACGATATTTTTTGTTACCAACAATAAATTTTTCAATAAACCTATAATATTAAAACACAAAACTCGAGTGCATTCTCATACAATTCTATTGATTATATTTCTTGTTCTTACCATGGGACATTACGGGGATTTTGGAGATACCTCAAAATTACCAAAAGGGAGAAATTTGGGATGCCACTTGATTTTTTGTCAAATCAAGAAAATATTTGAGATCTGAAACAAATAAACTGGAACAAAAAAAAATACATACAAAGTTCAGAATATTGGATTCTGTCGGGTCGTGAATCAGGATTGAATATACACTAGAAATAATGTCACATCAAAACCAGTAATTATAAACATAAAACAAATTGTAATTCATTTATTTAAATCATTAATATCAAATCTTTACAAAAATTATTATTATGGTTTCACAATAATGCTTCACGAATATTTGTTGTATTTAATTAGAATATTTATTACTTTATTCCAATATTGGCTTTGTTGATAATTATAATTCTTATTTTCCTTACTTCTTATCTTTTTTCTATATTTTGAATACCTTTCAATTCATTGCAATGAAATTCTTTCAATTATTCATAACCACAATTATTCGACTATAAATTCTCTTCATAATACACTTGAATTTATCATTTATTAATTCTTTCTTGTCTTTTCTATTCGTAATAATGATATTACTTATTCAATATTCATTCATTATTATATCTCACTTATTATTTCTTTATTCTTTATCACTATTTCATTGTGATTTTATTGTGGTTATTATTTAATATTAATCTTGATATTCAAATATTATATGAATATTTATTTTATTTACTTCATCGATTTCATCGATTTTATTGATACCGTATGGTGTAGAACAATGGATAATGACGCCGCAATGCAAACGACGCCACTTACGCAAAAATCTTTTATTCGGAAAAAAATATAATTTAATATTGAAATAAGTTTACTTTAAATTAATTATTGAATTTTTTGAAATAAATAATTTTCTGAATTCAAATAATTTTTATCAAAAGGAAGGGTTACCATATTGTTGGGATATAATACATGTAAATTATAATGATGATTAGCAATAAAATATATTATCATATATGGCACAATACTACGAAATCGACGGCGAGGTGATGCCACGAAATGGCTTCCTATAATGCGATGCGGTACGCGTGGTGCAGCAGCGGCGTTGATGTCCAGTACAAATTCATAAATTCACAACTTACTTATTGTTGCGGAATGCAACTTGAAAATTTTGTTGCCGGATTTCGATGTTATGAATTTGGTGGAGGAGACAATGTTTGGTGTGAACAAATTGCAAAGATGACAATTAATCAAAATAGATGATATTTATTAATAATTCACTTAACTAAATTCACAATTTATTACAAGTTCACGAACGTGCGATTGCACGTGGGTCGTAAAGCCACGTGCCGTCGTATGGAAATTTACTTGCAATGTAAAATATGTTTGATGAACACAAAAAAAGAGAAAGTACACTTGAGTATGCAACTGAAAGAGTTTGATTGAAGTGAGGCTTCCATGTGAGAATGCAGTTGAAAAATTCGAATTTTTATAACAGAGAGAAATTACGCGATGCGTTCAAGGCAGCGGCAATTGAGATAGTAAATTGGTCGTTGGGCGCTTCCCAACACGAACGAATGAGCGCGCTACTGAGCCTTCCGTTGAATTTGGAATCGCAACATTTTTTTGTCGCATTCTCAAACACTTATTGTTGTAGATGGATGATTAATAATTGACCAGATGGGTAAGATTTATGCACGTCGATTCGTCCTGTCAATGGAATATGATGGTTGATGCTGCGGTTGTAGCTGATGGTGTGAATGCGTCCATCTCAGCAATAATTCTTCTGAATGCAGCCTCACTTTTCATTTTATTCAAATTTTAATTATTTTTATTATTTACCTCACTTGTATTTCACTTTGTCTCTTTTTTCATTCAGTTTGGTTCAATTTTCACTTTTGTCCACAAATATCGTTCGTCTCATTTATTTAATTCTCACTTATTTAGATTCTCACTTGCTTAATTTCTTTTATTTCATTTTAAGTTAATTCACTTTTATTCGCTTTTTTATTCACTTTTTATTTTTTCTACAGTTGAGCTGCATGGATGTTGCCTCTACCAAGTCTATCCGGGGAGTGTCGCGTCGTCTAATAATTTCCTGATGCCGGCGTACATGCGCTAACCGGCATGCGTCTTGATGTACGACATTCCCCCCTCGCGCTCGCACTCACATGCTGTATTTGCGCGCCAGCCGTTGCCATCGATCTGCAGCGTTGATCCATGGATACACCATTATGTTTTCTTACTGTTGAAAATGAGCCCATAATATTCAACACTTGTATTCACTCGTTGGTAACATTGTTATGCCTTGGGTTGGCAGCATGTATTCCACATTCTGTATTTTAAGTTCTTCTGTATAAATTAAACTTTTTTGTCTGGTGTAAGAATTACAAAAGATCATTTCATTCGATATTTTGATAGGTTATGGGCCCAGAAACGTGCCACGTGCATTAGTATTCTCTCGTTGTTTTCGTATCAAGTGTTGAGTGAATCTTGTGTAGCGCAACTCACGCAAGTATGGCTAATAATTATATAATGAATGTACCAAAACTCAAGGGACGTGAAGACTATTCGGATTGGGCATTCGCAGTTGGGGACTTTTTGATTTTGGAAGGACTTTGGAACTGTGCGTCTCAAGTGGTTGACGAAAAGGACGCCATTGCTAAAGCGAAAATCATCCTAACAATTGATGCATCTTTGTATATCCACATAAAAGAAGCGAAAACGACAAAGAAATTATGGTCAAAACTGAAGTCGTTATACGACGATTCAGGTTTTACTAAGAGAATCAGTTTGCTCAGGACTTTGATTTCCACGCGGTTAGAAAATTGTGACTCAATGGCGAGTTATGTGAATCAAATGATGGAAACGGGACAAAAGTTAAGAGGAACGGGATTCAACAGATGATGAATGGATTGGATCGTTAATGTTGGCTGGTTTGAGTGAGAAGTTTTCCCCAATGATCATAGCGATCGAACATTCAGGTATAGCAATTTCCACAGATTCGATAAAAGCGAAATTCCTAGATATGGAAAATGATATTGGTAACACTGGTAGTGCATTTGCCTCGAAGAATTTCTACGGAAATGAAACTAGTAGACAAGGTGGCAGCACTGACATGAAGAAGAAGAATTTGAAAGATGTCAATGTTACAGATGCAAACAGTCAGGACACTACAAATACAAATGTCCAAATTTTGGTCCAAATACTCAGAATTCAGAAAACAGTAAAAGCAATGCTTTTAGTGCCGTTTTTCTGAGTAGAACTTTCAAGAAGGATAACTGGTATGTGGATTCAGGTGCAAGTGTGCATTTGACAGCTAACAAAGATCTATTAACAAAACTATGAAAGTATGCACTCAAGAAATTATGGTAGCAAACAAAACAAAAGTCCCTGTAACTCATTCAGGTGATTTAATGTTGAAGACAGTAGTGGGAAATGATACTTATGATATGACCGTAAAAAATGTACTATACGTTCCTGATTTGACAACAAACTTATTATCGGTGAGTCAATTGATTCATAATGGAAATAGCGTATCGTTTGAATCAAACTGCTGCAGGATTTTCAACAAACAAGGTGAACTTGTAGCAACAGCTGGTCTGAATGATGGAGTTTATAAACTCAACACAGTTAATTCAGAGAAGTGCTTGTTAAGTATAACAGAAACAGCTGATCTCTGGCATAGAAGACTCGGTCACTTAAACAGTGATTACCTGAATAGAATGAAAAATGGTATGGTGGAAGGATTGAACTATCTAGGTGTAGCAAATATCACAAAACAAAACTGTATGGTGTGCTGTGAGGGTAAGCAGTCCAGATTTCCATTTCCAGTTAGAGGTTCCAGAGCTAGGAATTTCTTAGACATTATTCATTCTGACTTATGTGGTCCCATGGAAAACAGATCTATAGGAGGATCAAAGTATTTTCTGACTTTCCAGGACGATTTCAGTGAAATGGTGTTTGTTTATTTTCTGAAAACAAAAAATGAAGTTTTCCAACATTTCAAGAGATTTAAAAGCCTTGTCGAGAACCGAAAAGGTCTGAAAATAAAAACATTGAGATCTGATAATGGAGGTGAGTTTTGCAGTGAAGAGTTCGAAGATTTTCTGAAAACTGAAGGCATTATACATCAGTTGACTAATCTATATACTCCCGAGCAAAATGGCATGGCAGAAAGGTTGAATCGAGCAATTGTGGAAAAGGCCATATGTTTATTATTCGAAAATAATTTGAAAAAACTTTTTTGGTGTACAAACAAAACAAAAAAACAGAAGCGGTGAATACAGCAGTATATCTATGAAATAGGTCACCTACAGCCAATTTCCATAAAACACCATATGGAATATGGACAGGTGAAAAACCAAATTTCAGTAACATTAGAATTTTTGGTAGCACAGTCATGGTCCATGTGCCGAAGAAGAAGCGATTAAAATGGGACAAGAGAGCGGAGAAACAAATACTAGGTTTCAGTGGCAACACCAAAGGCTATGGAATTCACAATGTGAAGAAAAACACGGTAACCACAACCAGGGATGTCGTAATAATAGAAAATCAGAAAGATGACCCTAAAAGCATTTATGTGTTTGAGGAGGAAGAACCGAAGAAGGAATTGGTTCGTGGAGTGGACGAAATATTGAAAAATACTTCATCGGAAAGTTCAGTTTCAGTGGGAGACAGCATTGAAAGTTCAACTAAGACTGTAAATCCTCAAAACGATGAAAATGAATTGATGATTGAAGACCAGGAAAATCCGGGAACACTCAGAAGATCCAATAGGGCTCCGAAACCTAAACTTTATAAAGATTTTGTTACTTACTTGAGTTAAGAAGATGCAGATTATCTAGAGAGTGATCCAGCTAATGCCCAGAAAGCATTATCGAGACCAGACAAAGAAAAATGAAAACAGGCAATGCAAGAGAAACTACATTCTTTCGGAGCAGAAGATGCTTGGGAATTGGTCGAAGTTCCTGATTGTGGCAAAATAGTGCAGCGCAAGTGGGTATTCAAACGAAAAATTGATGCTGAAAATAATTCATGGCTTTGCCGGAAGGTTTGAAAATGAAAGACAGTCGTAATAAAGTATTAAAGTTAAACAGAGCAATATATGGTCTCAAACAGGCCTCAAGAGCTTGGTATGAAAAAGTAGATATTTTTCTTGAAAAATTAGGCTACAACAAATCTAAACTAGAACCATGTTTATCTACTGAAAATAAGGAAAGTCGTTCTTCAATAGTTGCACTGTATGTCGATGACTTTTTTATTTTTTCAAACGATACTGTTGAAGTTAAACAATTGAAGCAAGAGTTAAGTTTTGTCTTTAGAATTAAGGATTTAGGTCGTATGAAAAGTTCTCTTGGTATGAGGGTAAACTATGACAGTTAAAATCATGTTATAACTTTGGACCAAGAACAGTATGTGATTCAAATTTTGAAAAGGTTTAATATATTGAATTGTGAAGGGATAAGTACACCTATGGAACCTAATGTAAATCTTGAGAAATCGAAAATTTGTAAAACTGACATTCCATATCAACAATTATAAGGTAGTCCAATGTATTTAGCTGTTTTAACCAGGCCTGATTAGATGTATTCTGTGAGTTATTTAAGTCAATTCAATTCATGTTATGATGAGTCTCATTGGAAACATGCCGAGTGTATACTCAGATATTTGTAGGAAACGAAAAATTTTGGGTTGAAATTTCATGAAGATAGTGATGACATTGAACTACAGGGTTTTGTTGATGCCGATTGGGCCAGTGATAGGAATGACAGAAGATCATTAAACAGGCTTCTGTTTCAGACTTTCTGGTACTTCTGTGTCCTGGGAGAGCAGAAAGCAGAGAACCGTTACCCTTTCAAGCATGGAAGCCGAATACATGGCAATTTCGGAGGCAGCTAAGGAGGCAATATATCTGAGAAACCTCATGATAGAACTATTTGGTTGTTCTGACTGTATAATTATGTACAATGATAATCAGAGTGCACAGAAGTTGGCTGCAAATTCAACATTTCAAAAACGATCGAAGCATATTGATATGAGATATCATTTTTTCAGGGAAGCAATCAATGAAAATTTAATGAAAGTTAAATATTTGCAGACAACTAAAATGCCTGCTGACATCCTTACTCAAAGTTCATGCTCTGAGAAACATCATAAATTTGTAAATCTGTTAGAAATCAACAAATTGTAGAATATTTTGTGCTAGTGGGAGTGTTGAAAATAAGCTTATTATATTCAACACTTGTATTCACTCGTTTGTAACATTGTTATGCCTTGGGTTAGCAACACGTATTCCACATCCTGTATTTTAAGTTCTCCTGTATGAATAAAACTTTTTTGTCTGCGCTAAGAATTACAAAAGATCGTTTTATTCGATATTTTGATAAGAAAAACATAGTTTCGTTTATATTTATTTTAGTAAGAATTGTTTTTGTTTTTCGATTATTTATTTATTAACGTCAGTTACGTTTTATAATAACACAATGTTACACAAAAATGAAAGTACATTTGATTATTTCGCACACTCTTTACATGTCGTAGTTGTAAAACAATGCTCATCACAAATAGGGTTCTCACATACGGAATATATTTTTCTAGTTCTGCGACGTTTTTTGAATTCACTTTGAAGACGAGCATAGCATACACGAGTATTATTTTTCCTTCCGGTTGGATCAAGCTGTGTCTGGGGTGTTAATGATGCGGATGTTGTTGGCTGCGCATATGGATTGATAGCTCGACCAAGAAAAGATTCAATCGCCACTTTCGTTGTAAAATGCCTCATAATTTTAGCATTCTGCGAACGATTTCCGATGAATGGAGTACACAGTTTTCTGCCTAATTGCCGATAAAATAATCGCCGTTCATACGATTTTTTAGCAAGCATTCTGTTATTCTCATAATACAGATGATGCATTAATGATAGCATAATTACAGCCATTTTTTTTTTTGGCACATAACTGCACACAGTTACCTTTTCACGAAAGCCAAACACAGTGGATAATTCTTCTCGCGTTTTCGATGCAGCCATTGCTGGTGGAATATATGCCTTATTCTTTTCCAAAGTGCCAACAATTGTCAAATTCCAGGATAATAAAGATTTTGCCAATGGAAGAGTAGTGAAATAATTATACATTGTAATGTTTCTACCGGATCCTTTGTACGGTGCCACCAAGTCTTTGACAACTCTGTCACCAACGTTTTTTCCACGACCTTCACTCGATTTCCCTGTGTAAAGCTATCCAGTATGTGGATACGAATTTTCAGCATCACATATCCAAGTTGCTCATCTATTGTCAGGTATTCTGTTAGCTTATAATGTTTTGCTAAATTACTATCATGCATCATCCAAATGTCTCGTATTGGAGCAGCTTTATCAGTCTCCATACGTTGAGCTCGAGTATTGGCATCATCAAATCATTTAAACGAATGATGTTCCAGAAGCGATTGATGCTCATTGCTGCACGATATGATGAATATAAATATGTCTGCCACATATCCGTTGTATTATCAGTATTTGAGTTGTAGGCACCCGACGTTATCAAAATTTCCAAGAATGCATAAAATTCCTGCAGCTCAACATTTTTCCAAACTAATTGTTTTTTCTCCGGATTTTTTTCATTAACGCTGCATACGTTGAAGTTGCTTTTTTATTAGTATGGCGTATAATGATATCTGCTATTTCTGGAGTAAAAAATAATTTGAAGGTGTCGAAAATGGACAGCATGTTGGTGTTCCTGTCAGGTCCACATCTCTCTCGAATAATATTACGTCTTTCAGCTTGGTGTTCACTTGGTGGTGTCGCAGACCACTGAGTACCATCTTTTGCCGTCATTCCTGATCCCGGCGCTGCTACATCACTTTTTTCATCTCCATCTTTATCTCCATCTTCTACATTGTCAAAATCTTCATCCTCATCTTCATCGAGTGCAATTTCATCAGCTATTCCGAAAAATATACATAATTTATAAAACATGATAATTGTTAACGAACATAATAAAAAACAAAAATGATTATTACCTGCATCATCACAATCTGAAGCTGCAGCGTCACTCGGTGGAAAATATTCATCGTCGTCACTATCCGACACGTGGTCATCCTCGGATATTTCGGCTTCGAATGTTTCCTTTAAATGTTTTCTTCTCTGAGAGCGAGTAGTTCTATTGGAAAAAGTTTTCACTTCATTATTTACTATTTTTTCAAATATTCAAAATACAAAATAATTTACTCGAAAATGAAACACGTCAATTAAATATTGAAAATATGAAATCATTTACTCGAAAATAAAATAAGTAAATAAACAACCAATAAATCTCTACTTACGGATGAAAACTCGATGAATCACCCATCGTATTAATATTCACTACGATTATTTATTAATGATAATAATTTTATGAATTAATTTTGTATATTTTTTTCCACTTTCACTGTAAATTTTATTCGGGTTTAGTTGTAAGTTAAGATAGTACAGGTATCTAACGTCTGTTCACTTCGCTTCTAAAATTACGACTGATCCCTTTGCTTCTATATGGTTTGGGAAAAAGGAGAAGGGCATCCTAAATATCTGAGTGTTCGAAAACCTTTCATGAGAACTACAAACATCGTACAATGCTCATAGTTATTTTACATGACACGCTGCCAGTTTGATACTAACTTTTCTAGCTGGCACGCTTACGTGGATACCCGGGTACCCGGTCATTGAACGAATGGTGAAAGTTTGGTCATTGACTGGATGGTTAAAACTCAAGATTTAATGTCTAGGCGACCACGGATGTGACACACTATTGACAAGGCAACCTTATATTGTCGTATGGGAAATAAAATAACCTTTCATTTATTAAAAAAAAATAATAAGTAAATAATTGATGAGGGTATATTAATTACGCCTGTTTACCTGTTTGTACCGGGCAACTTCATAGTCGAGCTGGGAAAGAAAGGTAGGCAACCCATATTTTTGTAATTCTTTATGTTATATTCTCTCGACTCGTGCTTAATTTTCATGAATAGCAAATCGGGGAATTCAATAAAAAAAAACCTAATTATGGTGTATAGTATTCAACTATATAGGTCCAGGATTTAGCTAGGCAACCCTTTTGCAATTTATTAATGAACATATTATCTAATATATAAACTATGTCATCATCAAATAACAGATGAGGGTATATATTTCTAATATCGTATCTTAGACTATATCACTTTCTTTTGTTAATGCACCCACGATGAGCACACACATCTCTAGAAGAGAGATTTGGAAAGGACACAGAAACAAAAAGGAATAATAGGAACAATAGGAATATCATGAAATTATGTAAAGTTAAATTATGATGAATTGAATGATCATTACTTATATTATAATGAATTAAAATGTATTGAATCAAAATATATTGAATAGAATTGTATCAAAATCGCTAGCGATCGCGTGAAGAAACTAATCATTCACAGAGCAGTTTCGCATAATCTGTAACGAACTATCATCCGTGTTTTGTTTTTCACTTGCGACTTCGCCACCCTTTCATATTAGTCAATTATTAGCGCGCGGGAAATCTTTGGATCGATCCCTCTTTCAAATTTATGAAATCGATAAGAATCCATCCTCACTGAGGTAAAAGACCATATTTCGGAACAATGTCCCGGTTTATGAAACATATGATGAAAATCTGATTTACAAATAATTTTCAACTCATTCTGTAATAATCATATTATATTTATGATTGTAAATGACTATTTCAATGCTCACATTAATTCATCTTAATGGATGTTATACAATTTGGAAAAAAAAATAGATTGAATGTTCATGTCAGATTACATTAGAAATAACCTCTCTCGGAGTAAAACAGTGACATGTGTCATTGCGGTTGCTTCAAGTTTTTCGGGATATATATTAATGATTTATGAATACCTGGAATATGTCAATCAAAAGTTTTGCTTATTACTTACCCATTGCTAATAAATCTTAAATAATTTAATGAAGTATTTATTCTCATTTTAGGTGTTTCACAATTGATACAATAATTTTTGGATAGTCCGCGTTTATAAAACAGTATATTCAGTGTTCCATGTTCCACGTACGTTCATTTTTCCATGTGATCCCTAATAATGAAACAGCCATTCGTGATAGCATTATTTAGTCAATTTGGTGTGAATAATTGTTAATTATTTAGAAAAGAATGATTCTCGTAAAATACATATTAGTATAGTGTATGTTTCTATAAATTTACTATGAGGTAAGTGCTTAAATTCGAAAATCACATCAAAATTAAAAACTGACTTCTAAAATTTTGTGAGTTGAATAATACATGATAAGTAGTATTATGCTGATTGAATTAATAATTATTCATTTCAGATAAGAATTTTTATTTCATAAATATGGGGAATACTAAAAAAAAAAACAAAAGTGGATAAATCAAGCCAAAAAAAATTAAATTAAATCTGTAAATATATGTGAAAATAACTCCAAGGCTCCAAAGAAGGCAGTAGTTTTAGTTAATACTTCCAAAAAGGTGTAAAAAAAAGGAACCTACACAACTGAATTATTCTGCTGATGATGTAGTTAATGCTTTGAAAGCTATGAACATAGGTCTTTCATTGAGAAAAGCTGCTGCTGCTTACGGAGTGCTTATAACTACGTTCTTCAGAAAAAAAAAAAGTAATCCGGTGACATCTGAACAAAAAATTGAACCTGCAACAGTTTTCTCTCAGATTGAAGAACAGAAAATAGTTGACTGGATCTTCTTCAGAGCTCAGCGTGGTTTACCAGTTACAAAAACAGAATTGTTAGATTCAATTCAACAGTATGTAAAACTATAAAAAAAAAACTCCGTTTATTGACAGTCGACCAAGTCGTCATTGATACGAGGGCTTCAGAAACCGACATCCTCAGTTGTCTATCAAGAAACCACAAAACTCAACTCTAAGTAGAGCAGCAGTCACAAGTGATGACCTAAAAGAGGTTTGAAGAACAATCAAAGTATTTAACTGAAAAAAATTTGATTAATATTTCTCCTACGAGAATTTTTAATTATGGCGAGACATACGTAAATTTATGTCCTCCATCAGAAAAAGTTTTATTAGAAGAAGGGTCTCGCTCTGTATATAAGGTGGTGGACTCTGATAAAGAAGGCTTTACTGTTTTATTCATGTACAGTGCTAATGGTGACCGTGCACCACCTATGCTGTTTTCTTACAAAGAAGAAGTGCCAGAGAAAATCATTAAGAATTGTCCTGAAGGTTGGGGCATTGGTCTTTCAAATAATGGCTGGATGACTTCTGAGTCATTCCATAAATATATAACAAATATATTTTATCCATGGTTCATTAAACAAGGAACTCAGTTTCCGATTATGCTATTCTTGGATAATCATTCATCACACATGACTTTGTCCTCAGTCTCATTCTGTTGAGAAAAAGATATTGAGTTGATTGGCCTTGTTTTTAACTTAATTCCCATAATGCAACCACTCGACATTAGTTATTTTCGGCCATTGAAGGAAACATGGAAGAAAGCGGTACCAAGATGAGAGAATTCTAAGGGTTATGCGAGTAAAGAAGGAAGACTTCTCATTAGTTCTTAAGTTTACTTTGAATAACATGAATGAAGAAAAAAAAGCTGTTATCAGTGGATTCAAAGCTGCAGGCTTGTATTCATCTGACTCTCCTGCCATTGATCATGATCTGTTCAATAAAAGAAAGATAAGTAAAACAACTGTTACTGAACAAAAAATGCAAGATGAATTAACAGAAGATAAACAAAAATATTTATTTACTTTTGAAAACAGTCTATCAAAGGAACTTCTTGAGGAATTTAGAAGTGCTTGGTTGAATCAGACATGGCCCAGGAATCTACAAATGAGAAGCTTGTTTGAATACTGGCTAAATATCGGTGGGAGACCTGATGAAAAATTGGTAACACTTAATGCTATCCATTATTTTTACGGTATACATTGTGACGTTACATTCGGGTAACGTCTCCGGAGGTACAGGCGGTGCCATCTAGGGCTACTGCCCTTTGCAGTGCTATCGATAAATTTATCGATACGCAATTTGGATTTATTAATTAGCGAAGAAGACCGCGTGAGGCGTGGTCAATCACCGCGTGGTGCCGGCTAGCAAAACGTGGCTAGACCGGCCATTATGCAAAGATTAGCCCACGGATTCTCATAGTGCACGGACATGTGAAAATTAGCTGTGATCGAGAAAAGTATTGAGCAATTATTAAAAGTGGAAATTGAAGCAGAGTAATTATAATAGTGAAAAATAAGAATAAAACAGTGAACTAAAGTGAATTAAATATTATTATATAAACTAAAAGAAAAGATACTATTGTAAAACTATTGAAGTGTTGTGCGAGTCCCGTTGCTGAGTGGAAATCTTCGCCAATATCTACCGACATCATTCAACGAGGAGTCATCGAGATTCACCTCATATCCGTAAATATTCTCATCAGTAAAATTAATATAATAAAAAATAGCTAAGTTGGCTGTAGAGTGCTATAGGCATAGAGTAAATTGCGGCGTGGTCTATCCACGCATAGAGACAGTAGTGGGGCGCGTGGTGACGTAGGCGCTGTGACATCACTACAGCTGCACTGCCTTCCTTTCCCACATTGCCCGTCCGGGCAATACCATACTATACAGGGCCGTACTAATATAACGGGCTAAGCAATTAAGTTGAATATTACTGAATAAATAATAGATTTAAAATCCCTGTGATTAATACAATGATAATAAATAAATACGTTGGATAATTAATAATAAAATTATCGTTATTACCAGTGAAGATTTTTCCTGCTTTTTCTCTCCTATTAAAAAACAGGTGGCATCCCAAAGGGAACAACGTCTTCCAACCGCTTCTCCGGAATAAAGGGACCAACAAAGCTAAGTGTGAATTTTTATAATACAGAATTTCAGCTTGGACCGGAGAATCGTGACAACATATAACATTTTTACAGACAACTATTTTCTGAAAATTAATGAATTTTTTCCATACTGATTTTTTTCATAGATATTTATATTGATATTTTTATTTGAGAAATTTTTTGGTATAGTTTTTATAATTTGATATATAGATTATCATGAAAAAAATATACCAATTGTCAGAGAAGTGACATCAAAAAATATAAATTTAAACGAAATGAGACAAATACAATCCGTAAAAAATTTGAATAATAATCAAGCTTCTACTTCGAATAATGATATGAATCTCAACGATCATAATCATTCTTCTAATCAAGAGTTTCCTTCACTGATGAATAATCCTGTATTAAACAAAGCATCAGCTCCTAAAATATTATATGAAATTGTAGTAGAAAATGATCCTGTAGAAATTGTCTCTCGACTTCAGTCACGTACGGATGAAAATAATGATTTAAATTTGTTAGAGTTCGCTGATGTTCTCAAAGATAATAACATTCTAATACAAAGTTCAGAGAATTGTAAACGAATTAAAAAACGATATCTTATACTTAATATGTATTTAAGAATAAAAAAATATAGAAATATTTTTTTTTTAGATTCTATTAACATCACTTCTGCTATCATTACTAATACGTTTGCTACCCTAACTACCAATAAATATATAGAAGTTCAAAGATCTGAAACTTTTAATCAATTGGTTATTGGCAAAGAAAATGACTCTGCAACTGCTGATACAAGCTAGTAAAATAACATTCAAAAATCATTGTAGAATAACATTATCATTAATAATAATAAGTTGCATCAAGACTTATCGATGACGCCATAGGGCACCTGAATCGAGTCATTGGCTCTCACGTAATGGAAAACGAAAAATTTTGATTACACACACACACACACACACATCCACAGACGTCCAACTAAAAATGATTTCAAATTACTCTACGGACCTTGAAATGTGCAAATTTCATGAAAAATCGAGTTTCGATTTTCGGGGTCATTACAACTTTCTTACGGGAAGTTAAAAAGAAGATGAACGAAAACTAAAAGAAGAAAAGTTACCACAAAGAAAAAAATTACAAGAACAGAAAAAACTTTCAGCTGAAGAAAAGGAAAAACTGCAAGATAAGAGGGAAGAAATACATAAACAAAAGAAGATTGAAGAAGAAACGGAATAGTCAAAATTTTTAATATTAAATACATATTGCCTTCATTGATTATTTATTCAAAGATTCGGATCTGCTCTTGTCATGCTTGTTTCGTAAGTAAATGTTTATTTATTGTTGGTTAATTCGTTTAATCCTTAAATATTACTGTTGAAATTCTCAATAATAATATCAGACAACATTCCATACTATGAATTGATGAAATGATTATTTCATAAAAATGTTGAAGTCGAAATGTTTCAATTTATTTTGTGGTCCATAATTTCGGACATACTTCATGAAACACCCAGACATGTTACTTCACACTGTTTCATAAATACGGCCGTGATTACCTATTTCTTTTCATTTGATTCATTTATATTTTCAGCTGGAACTACCTTTATAATAATTGTTTTCACGTCAGGTAAATAATTAACATGAAAAAATACCATTTTTGAGCTTAACTTTCTTTTAAATAATAGAAAATCTGTAACTCCTATTCATAAATTTTTATGTGTTGGTGAAAACTATCATATATCCATACACTTGCGTACATTCCACACTCACTTATATCATTACTATTATTATTATTATAGGGAAGAGAAAGAAGATGCATAGTGAACTGGTTGCTTTTCAGCCAAATATTTGTCGGTAATCATATAAATATGGTTTTACCGACGCGCTCTTGTAAATTATATGTTTTAACCGACACGTTCTTATGAATGAATATGCTCTTGACAATTAACTCATGTTGAGGGAATATATTGTAACTTATATATTGTTTACATTTCAATTTATTATATAATACGCGAATTATATTTTTTTTTTTTTTGTAAATCTATGTATATTCATAAATATATTGAATTTTTCACAATCTAAATACAAAAAAAATTCATTCACAAATCATAATTTAAATATGAATATATGATCTTTGTATATCTATCATAAATTAAATATATTATTTGTAATATGATTGAGAATTTTTTTTTAAAAGTTAACTATTAAATCTTTATAATCATTATTAAATGATTATTAACTTCATCATAAATAGATAAATATTTTAAATACAAAATGATATTATTTTAATTAGCGCGAAGGACCGCTGTCACATTGAAAACTTCGGCGCCCTATGAATATGATAACGCGTGTATAAATGGGCGCAAATAAAAATCGCCGCGCTTCACCAATACACGGATACGTACTTCATACATAGACATTGTACATATCATCTACGTATAATTTTGTATTGTGTATATATTTATCCCAGGTGAAAATATATAGGTTCAAAACGCGCCCAAAAGTATTTTGTTAATCTCAAGTGTAAATATGCACGCCCAAAACGCGCCCGAACTGCACACCATCTCAATTTTTTTATGAGGGTTCGTTTTATTACCCGAAGTACTCAACAAGAATTCGGCACTGATCAATGTCAATTGTCAGCATATAGATGTACACAGTTACATCTATACATATTTATGTATATATTGCGACGGAATTCCCCTTCCGTCCTTGGTTCGTCAGGGAAACCTGAAAATGAAATAGGTGGGGGACGGCCGGCGAATAATGACCAAAACAATAACAAAATAATGATCGGACAATGAAATTCCGATTGATTCCCGGAACTTATATTTCACAAAGAAAATTTTATTAACGGCAAAAATTGAATATAGATTATGTACGGAAAAAATGTTTACTTGAATTATAAATGATAAAGAAGAGGAAACCAAAATTTATAATTTGTCGAAAATGACCAAGATAAAATACCGAATAAATTCACTTAAAATTAATGAATGAACGAAACAACAACAAAAATATTAATATGAAATAATAATTTTCCACGATCGACGAAAATAATTTTCGCAGTGATTGTCGCGAGATCTCACTCGCACACACACAGTGGAATTCGTCCACTCATTCAATTCAATCCAATTACAAACGGTGTGCCGATCGCACACAATATTCAATCAAATAATTGATTTAATACAATTTTTATTTATAACGCGGTATCAGAACGGTAATATCGCCCGTGTGACCGCCAATCCAAGCATATTACGGCATACAATTACATTCAACTAATGTTCCGTTCAAATGAATAGCAATAGTGTAGTCAATTCGCGACTCACCGCAATGGTCAATCCTGCTGATGACTTCCTCAGCCTCGATGGACCCACTCGATGGCAGAACCTGACACTTCACTATCACAGTGAACCAAAAACCCGCGACAACTCGCGAAAAGGTTAATTCAATTTATACAAAATTGGTGAAACAGATTACAACCTATAATGCCGTGCGTACTGCTCGCCAGTATCTCCAGGAGTGAGGTATTTCACCCTCATCCCGTGTGTCGCATGTGCTCACACATGTAATATCGCGTACATCGATGGATCGATATTCCATCGACCAATCAGATCAATTAAAATTATTCTAGTAATTTAAATTTTCATACAATTATACACAACCCATTCCATCGTTATCATACAATTTTTACATATCATTTTATCATACGTTACACACCTCATACAGTAACATTATTATCTCATTCATACAGTTATCATACATTTTACAATAAATATCATTTCATTTATTTCTTTTATTTAATTGTATCTGACGTCATTTTTCGTATCGATTCCCAAATCGATGTGGTGCCATCTTCTCCGCGATTAGAGAGCCTCGCCAAATCCGTGTCAATTGAATCTTAATTGTAGTTTTCTCCCCGCTCACGCGTATCTCCACGCGCTCAACGGGTTGTACAGGCCTATGGCGCTCTCGCTCTCACACATCCCAAAACGCGGCAAGCCTTATGGTCGCCATCTATTCCCCCTCGGGGAGTACCTATGACTCCAAACAATTCGACCACCTCGTGGCAATTAATATTGAATGTTACTAATGTTGAGTTGGTCCCCCTGAGACATACCAGCACGCAGTGACGCGAATTTTACGTGAAAATAATTCAAAACAATTCAAAATGACTCGAAAGCAAGCGACACCAAGGTGGCCCAATCGAGATGGTGACCGGTGAGAATCCACCACCTCACAATATATATATATACCCGAGATGAAATTTTCGAACGTTGGAATGGCGTTATGACCTGTTTATTGCTTTTTCGAAAGGATTTATTCGGCCGGGTATCATAAAAGATCATCAAAAAACCATAATAATAATCGTTCACGAACTTAGAAAAATTTTGACAAGATATCGGTGTTGTATTGATCTCCGAAATTGGTTATTTAACGCCATCTATCGATTACTCAAATGAGATTTTTCACTCAGTGGGTCAATACATCGAGCTGTAGTATCGATCCCTTGTTCTCTGTAGTCAATCCAAAAAAAAAAAGTTCAACGAATAAAGCTGTTACTTTTCAAAGTTCAGCAGGTGTAGTAAATTACAACAAAATCCTCTTTCCTCATCGTGAAAGTCCACTTTAAAACCCAAATTACAACAGGTTATGGGCCCAGATCGTGATTCGCGTTGAAAAAGTAACGAAAGCGTTGTGAAACGAAAAATAATTTCATTGTTCGTTCTACCGCGAGATTGAAAATGGCCGCCAATTACTTGAGTAGTGTCCCAAAACTCCTTGGAAGGGAAAATTATAGTGACTGGTCGTTTGCCGTCGAGAATTTCCTTGAGCTGGAAGGCCTCACAAAGTGTATCGATGAAACTGAAACGGATTTAACTTTAGTGGCGAAAGCCAAGGCGAAATTAGTGCTGACTTTGGATCCGTCCATTCACATTCTAATTGGTTTGAAAAAAAATATATGAGTAATATTTTCATATAAATGAACAAAAAAAGAGAATTGTATATATCATATACTTCGAGTTTTTTGTTTTTTCATTTTTTTTTTTTTGCCTTCATTAAATAAATCATATTCTGATGCATGAACGATGGAGTAATATCTCTCATAATATTTTCCAAATGGTGTAAATTCTATAAATTTCATATTTCCCAAACTAAATTGAGTAGTATTTGTGAAAGTATGCGATACAGGTATACAGGGCAATTAGTGAAGGGATCTTAACACTCAACTACTGATACTGATTGTTATGTCAGTGTGTAAACCTTATATAGGAATACTGATAGGAAAGAGAGAAAAAGATTAATATAGAAATATATGAAAATATATACATGGTATTTCTTTTGTATCAGTGTTCATATATATATACTAGCGGACCCGACAGAAGTTGTCCTGTAAACATGTGATATAGGTATCTCAAATTTGAAAGTTTATTGAAAGGACCATCAGATGAAAATTTTGACTAAAACGTTATTATACTATCAAACGTCATTACAATTGAATGAAAATATAAATTTGGCTAGAACTTTATAACAGAAACAGAGTGAATAACACAAAGCCAGTTGTCTATGACACAAAAACAAAACATTTCTGAATCTACTCTAGCGCCTACTTATCGAAGAGCCTACTGATCGCAGCGCCTACTGTCGGGATACTTCGATCGCAGCGCTGTCTGATCTTGGAAAAAATATTTTGGGTTGCCGTCGTCAAGCACTGCAGAATTATTTTTTACGGCTTTATCTTCAACCTGCGATATCTTCTGAAATATTTATTGAGATCGAATGATGTAAATGGCAATTTTGTACTAAATTAAATACTTGTGATGAAGAACGTATTTATTCGGATGAGAATCAATACCATATTCATAAAAACACCCTTTGAAATAATGCTTTATTTTGGCAAAAATTTGATTACAATAAAAGGGTAATGGTATGTTAACCTTGAGAAATAGACATCTGCTGTCGCGGACTTTTTTGTAGAACTATTAAAGAGGTACATTTTCGTCATACATTGTTTCGATGTACGTCTTACGGTTTTCGCAGCGCACGCGACAATAGCTGATAATTCCTGATTTTTTCACATTATTGAAGTTGTACTACCTATCCTCAAAATTTTCTAGTGGAAAATATAGCCTATGCCACTCGGCAATGATATAGCTTTCTGAGAGTGAAAAAATTTCTGAAATCAGTCCAGCAGTTTTCAGTTATCTCACAAAAATACAAATTTTTCTCTTTATATTGTTGAATAAATAGAATAAACATATTTCAGTGGACTGAATTGTGGATCTAAACCATCCTTGAGCTCACAGGAATACACCAAAAAAAATTTTATCAAAATCGGTCCAGCCGTTTAAGAGGAGTTTGATTACAAAGGTTCTTATAGACGATTTTCATATATAAAGATATATATATATATATATATATATATATATTGTGACGATACGTTCGAAGACGCCTCCGAATGACTGATGAAGAAGACCGCGGGAGGCGTGGCTATCAACCACGTAGTGCCGGCCTACACAACGTGGCTAGCGCAGCCATTTTTCGCCATTGGCCCACGGATCGTCGTAGCGTGCGGACACACGTGTAAAGCAAGCAGTGAAATCATTGAATTGAAATAAAAAAAGCAGTGAAATAATTGGTTTAAAGTGAGATTGACACTATTGAGAGTATTTGTATGGTTAGAAATTGAGTGAATTACTGAATTATTGTACTATTGAGTTAGTGAACAATTGAAAAGTGCGAATAAAGGACGAGTCGAAGTACGAGCTGGGACATCGCAGATCATCATCGTCGACTTTCCTATTCATTTCCATTGGACGTGCGAGAGTGATCGTGATCATCTCCGATCAATTATCGTAGAAATTTCAGTAGTATTATCCAGTAATTCTGGTTGGCTCGTGGGAAATTTTCTCAAGGCCCCATTTCACGTGCGGCATACACGAGGCAGCACATAAAATGGCCGTTCAATACGTCATCAAGTGAAAGAGAGTTGGCAATATTAAAGCTAGCTGCCTTCCTTGCCCACAGTGTCGATAAGCAGAGTAGAGATCTACTCTCGCTTATTATCATTGCAGCCGATAAGACGGGAACTCTATTTCACCCGGGCAAATTTAAATAATTATACTAGATGATATTTGAACATTTTCGAGATAATAAATGAATAATTAATTATATAATAGAGAATAATAATGAAATCAATAAAGAATGAATAAATAAATAAGGAAATATTAGTTGAAATAAATATTGAAGAATTAATAAAAGGGTTTTCCTGCTGTTTTTTCCATTTTCAATTTAACTTTAAAAAAGCAGGTGGCATCCCAGGGATGGATTTCAACACTTCTTCCGGAGCCAGCGAGAGACAAACAAAAGATAAGTGCAAATTTATATTGTTACATAAATTTCAGCACCTGAAGCCGGAGGAACATGACAATATATATATATATGTGCGAATAATGTATATTTATCCATAAATATATATATATACAATATAAAATTATACATGAGTGATATGTGCAATGTCTATGTATGAATTACATATCCGTGTATTGGTGAAGCGCGGCGATTTTCATTTGCGCCCATTTATACACGCGTTATCATATTGATAGGATGCCGAAGTTTTTAATGTGACAGCGGTCCTTCACGCTAATTAAAATAATATCATTTTATATTTAGAATATTCATCCATTTATGATGAAGTTAATCATCATTCAATAATAATTATGAAGATTCAATAGTTGCCTTTTAAAAAAAAATTCTCAATCATATTACAAATAATATATTTTATTTATAATAGATTTACAAAGATCATATATTCATATTTGAATTATGATTTGTGAATGAATTTTTTTTGTATTTAGATTGCGGAAAATTCTATATATAATCATGAATATACACAGTTTTACAAAAAAAAAATATAATTTGCATAATTATATAATAAATTGAAATGTGAACAATATATAAGTTACAATATATTCCCTCAACATGATTAAATTGTCAAGAGCATTCATGAAAATATTAGAAATATTCTCACGTTTAATTTCTATATTTCTCATATTCATTCATAAGAACGTGTCGGTAAAAACATATAATTTACAAAAGCGCGTCGGTGAAACCACATTTATATGATTACCGACAAATATTTGGCTGAAAAGCAACCAATGGGCCGACATCGGCGACGTTTAACATTGTGCGGCTTCATATCAGTTCAGAAAACGCAAACAGAAATAGATTGTCTGCTCTCTTCCACTGTCAGAAGCTAGCCGAAGCATGTTGCTCACACGTACATGGCTTGCACTTGTGTGAGTTACCCCCTCTACTCTTGCTGCGACGCTGCTCGCATCTTGCAACGTACATCACTGGTTGTGATGGTTTTCATGCGATATGGCTCCACACGCTTACCTCTCCATTGAAAATATCAAAAGTTGATTACAAATTGCCGTATATAATCGTTGATGATGATGTTCCTGCGTTGAAGCTGAATTTGTTGACGCCATATTCTGATTGTAGTTCAATAGTTGAGGAATGATTTTCGTTTCGCTTGTGCCGCTGTTACATCCCCAAACATAGGAACGTACTCAGAGCGCACATCGAACGCATATGTATATAGAGATACGGTTAGCCGCCATATAATTCAAAACGCGACAACAAGAGATATTTATTTTCTTTTCCAAGTAGAGCCCACTTCAAATGCAATAAATAAAAGCATGAAAAATATATACGCGAGAAAATAAACAACTTTTAAATAAATAGCCCGACACATTTATACGATAAATAAGATATGTAATCTAACACAGGAAGACCAACTCGACTTTATAGCTTTTCTAAGAAAAATCACTCCAAATAAATAAATGAAATTGAATCAGGAAAATTATGTATGCCCAAACATATTTTTCCGATAAATAAATGTCAACGATACAAGTAAAACACGTACAGTTAAATTCCAAGAAACTATTGACTAAAACACTACCATTAGTAGATAGGAAAAATAAAACAGGCCTTCACAAATGCCAAAAGAAATATATGTAATAAATTATAGCCATCGTAAAAATAATATCAAGTTTCAAATGAATCCCAACACATGGAGAACTAAAACAAAATAATATTTTTTCCCACCCTTTGGAAATAACTGTATTAGATTAAAACATATAAATAGAGGAAAAAAAGAAAAAGCGTCAGTCTCTCGCATCATAAAATCCACACAAGACATCTCGATGTATATATTCGCATAGACACATAAGAATTAACTAAGACATTATAAAAAACTTGTAAAAATCAAAAACCATCTGTAGAAGTCAGTACAACTAAATAACAAATAATCGAACTATAAGTGAATAAATAAAGAATACATCAGAAATAAAAGTGTAACGTTTATTGTGAAATACCAACTTCTCCTTTGAATTTCCCGGGTAGAACCTACTTATAAAATTGTTTTTATCAACAGTTGAGTGACGTCGCCCAAGACGTAACACCGCCAACTTCACTCATGTCGGGATTCATGAATGTTTTCACTTACTGTCCAATGTACTCTCCTCATCATTATGTTACATGTGATATTATTGGACCGGCAACATTCCAAGGACTCTCGATTGAAAATATCCTGATCTCTCGCAAAATCTATTACATCAGGTTAAAGGATGTGAATGAAAATCCATTCACGATTGAAGAGGCCCATGCGCTCAGGCTTTCTTGCCTGCTCATTCCAGTCATTTTTACTTCTCACCACTTTTATGATGAAAAAAAGTATTGTTTTATTGTCAAAGTCAACTCCCATAAATACTATGAATAATCAAATTCGGAAGGTGCTGGCATACATGTAGTTGTCTCGAACGATTGTTTGCTTGTCTGTTAACCTGTGTTAAATATTTTACCCGAGTACTCTCAAGTATGACTTGATGGATCGATTCGACGCGCAAAGAATTTTTTGATGAGTGAAAATCCAAAAATAGTGGGTAATTTTTTTTGTCTATCTCTCGTGTTGAGTAATGTCAGTATGTTACATGGAACAACACAACCTTTAATATGTCCAACTCAAATCATGTTGTCAACAGTTGGACTAAAACTAAAAAGCGAGAATCGGAAAATTTTGTGTTATTTGCTTTCCTTTCGTCGATGTGGAGTATAGTTCCATCATAGGATCCATATCCTATTTTCTGCACAACATTTAGAAAAATATCTCTGTGCACTCAACACGAACTATTTCTTCAACAGTTAAAGCTTTAGTGAGAAATTGGAACATATAAATTGCAAGTAATTTTGTTATCTATACATTTGCACGTAAAGTAGCCTTCTGCGGGTTACTGTAGTGGACGTACAATTGTAACCTTGGGGCTTTAATTTCATAAGATCCTCAAAATACTACATCCTATGTGGGTGCGCCAGAAGTAGTCATGGGCATCTTGGGCAAACGAAAATTTTGAACCTGTAATATTTAATATATTATTCTTTTTGATCATGTTGATTAATGTTCTCTTGTAGAATTAATATCCAACATGATATTGTGAAAAAAAATATTTCCTCTATTAATTCAAGTAGAATTCTTGTTCAAACAATTTTCAATCTAATTAATCAAATATTAATTGACCAACTGGCTTTTGGTAAATTTACACACACGTCGAGCTCCAGGTATGAAGGCCTGTACTTTCTAGTTCTTCATGTATTCAATTATAAGTTTTTCATTCATCGTTATTTTGCATCGAGAATATTTAATATCAAAAAATTGACACTCGAATTGATAAAAAATTATTGTCATCATTTCAACTAAAATTTCAGTGAAATTTTTACTCATGCATTAAATAAATTAATAGATGTAATTTCCAAGGTTAAATTAATTATCTTACTAATATAAAGTTTGTTAGAACCATCTCCTATTGTGAAATTTTCATCAATATATGCGATTGTAGACATCAGATATGGATATGGAATCAACGAAATGGCAGAATGTCATACGACCACAACAAAATTGCAAAGTTGAAAAAGGTTAGTTTTAACATAAGCAGTTTCTAATATAATCATATATATTTATAATTTATAGCATTTTATGTTTTATGTTGTAATTTCAACTCATACATACATCACTTTATTCGTATAATTTCCCCCCATACATTTATGATTCAAAGAAATCAATCAATACTAATGCATATTTAGGTATGTTCAAGTTCATGAATGAAAATTTTTTGCATTTTTTATGAACCTACGATTCCAGAAGGTGATCTTATCGGAATGCTGTCAAAACAATTATACTTGGCTGGCGATCAAATGCAACGAATGCAAGCAGTTTTGAAAAAAGCTGAAGATCGTACGAAATTGAAAGATCAAGAAATTAGTCGTTTAAGGAGAAAGGTTTACCCGAAAATTATTATTTTTTATTATTCATACTGTTGTTGATTTATTGAGTTTAACAACAAGTCGATGTTGTTATAATATATAATTAATTATTTCATTGCTTTTAGATCAAAGAATTGGAAAACAGGACCAGAGATCAAGAAACTGCTAATAAAAAAGAAAAATTGCAGCGAATTCTACAGTTAGAAAGTTCGGATTACATTCATAAACAATGTTTAAAATTGGAACATAAAGTATTAGACATGGAGGTTGAAATAATTTTATTGAGTATCATTTACAATAAATTATTATAGTGTGTCGAATGAAAAGCTTTGATGAAGTTATACATTGTGTTATATAGAAATTCCTCACGAATTATGGACTAATTTGGAGCGGCAAAAATCGCATTAGTAAATCAAAAAGTTCCTCTGAATTATCCGAGTAAATAAATTATTAATAATGATAATTCAATAAATTTTCATGAATAATTAGTCATGTTCACATTATTTCAGTTATTCCATTAATGACTATTATACGAAATTAATCGCCAATATTGAGGAATTAAATTTTTCTATCGGCAAAGGAGAAATGCAAGTGTGTCATCATCAAGGAGGTGCCACATTCAAAGTGAGAAATTATTCATATTTCATTTTGACCATCCTCTATTTTTTTCAACAATTTTTCTGTCATGGATAAGTATATCGTTCTTGAATATCTCATTTCAAAGGCGCCTGCATGCATGATTCTCAAATTCTACAAGAATGGAATGATCGTCGGAAGAAAAGGTCGATTACGTCCTTATCGTGAATTATCAACACATTGTTTTATTCGTGATATTCTAGATGGATATTTCCCATCTGAGCTTCAGCGCGAATATCCGAACGGTGTTGCATTTAAGGTAAGAAAATTCTAAATAATGGGTTAGAGAAATATTGCGATTGGAAGATTTCGTCAAATTAGGTTGAAGATCACAGAAAAGAAACATATTGCGGTGATGGATGCCATTATCCAGGGCATGGTTATCAACTGGGCAAATTGTCGTCATATAGTCAATTTCATTCTGCGACGTCTTCACATAAAGTTAGAATTTCATTAACGCCAACAACTTCTTCATCATCACCTGATTGGAAGCAACAACGAAATAAGTCAAGTAGCGATATCACTGCGAATATTTCTCGTCTGAGGTGAATTAATTTTATTTGAATAGAAATTATTGAATTGATCATTTATGAAAATTGATGTAACTTATCTTGAATACAGATCGAACGATTCTGGTAATACTAATGGAATTTTGAAAAATTCACTATCAAAAATAAGGTAATTTAACCTCGATTCATGAAAATTGATGTTGCATCCTATTTTAAATCATTGTTTTTATCCAAATTGTCATATTCATTCATTTATAGGATTTTTCATGCATAAATTTATGTTTATTTAGTAAATTAGATGTACAAAGCCATGATTTACATAATCAGGAGTTCATGAGGACCAATAATCCTCTCAATACATGTATAAAATCCCATAAGATTTCTAATCTTGTAACGAATTTGAAATCTGGAGCATCGCATCTCATCTCAAAGAGCACGGGAGAAAAATTATCTAACTTCAAGTGTGCTAATTCTGTATCAGCAACGCCATCGAGGTCAACAAATGATCATTCATCAGAATCTGAAAATCAATTATTTCCCGATATATTGAGCAGGTAATATATTTCTCCTCATAACTGTGGCGGAAATGCGACATTCTGTCACATATGAGCGAAAGGAAAACGGACATCTGCCGATCATTACCACTTTGACACCCAAGAGAACCAGTGGCAATCCATCCGCTGACTTCAGTTTTTCTCATGTTTATGAGTAATGTAATGTCATGTATTCCCATACAGCAGTAGAAAAAAAATTTCGTGAGCAACACGGGAATAAAAATGAATCATTTCGCGACTTGTGTGATGGGTACTCGCACTGCAACTTACTTTACACTCACGTGAAATAAGTTGTTTTCGTTCCAAGTTATACCATGTTCTGGAGATTTGAAAAAAGTAGGGAGGGAATAATTAATAGAAACTGAGCGAATGAGGCCTCGTCTTCCAAAAAAAAAAAAGCCGTTTTTGTATACAAAACTATCCGTATTTTTAATTCGCTCATTTAAATGCTATTGTATGCAGAGAAGACTTATAGTTTGCACACGTCCGGCCAGCTAGCCGTACTAACGATCATACGAGAATGGATGAATATTCTTTAATTTTTTTTCCATTTATTAGGTTCTTGGAGAGGATAAACTCTATCATTGGGAAGGTTGATTTCACTTCTGCTAACATCAAGAATGCCCAACTACTCAAGGGCGTCGCCAAGGAGGGGCAGGTAGGGGCACCTACCCCTCCCTTAAAAGAACAAAATAATGTAGCCAAATGGTCCCTAGGTCCACTCCGTCTTCCATTTATATCAACTCCCCCTCCCGGCCGTCGGTTGGCGATGCCCTTGCAACTATTAATGTATAGTTCTTCCTTGACATTTCAAGAACAGATTAATATTAAAAAAAAAATTTTTTTCATCGATGCAAAATATTAATAGAAAAAAATACCAACAGAACAAGAAAAGTTTTGTTGTTCATCTCTAGTTCTTTCTATTCGTTCTCGAGTTATCGTGTACACGGCCGGTCCAATAAACATATGTAGACTATGAGTTCTCTATTAATCTAAAGATCTTAGCTCACATAAAACCTACTACATTATATAACTTGTAACTCATTTCATATAGAAAATATGGTGAAACTACACACGCCCGACTACCTCTGTTCTCATATAATCAAATGAAACGATTTTATATACCCTTGAAAAGGAAAGTTGACTCACACCAATTTATGTCACTGGAAGAACGTGCAAATAACGAATATCTATTATTTCATATAACTATAGTTACGAGTATACTTCCTCATATGTAAATTTTCGAAACTAAAAATAACGCAATCACTCTGCTTTCATTGCTTTTATTGATTTATGATAAAAACTAATGTAATGTAGTTACTCGCTTAGTAATGAATATTGCGTAGTGAATACTGCGTAGTGATGAATATTAGATGTTCAAGTGATCATAAATTTTATTGTATTTTAATAAACTGATATTCATTAAGGGTATCAGTTATATTTTTACAAATTTTCAACAAAAAAATGTAATATTGAATATACTTGTGAATATATGCATATATTCGCAGTGAGTTCAAACATATAGATTATTAATTATGTATAATATATCAATATATAGCCGTGTTTCCGAGGGAACCAACAATATTGAATCACCACAACCAATATCAATTAGAGTGTCAGCTTCACGATCATCTTCCAAACCATCACCAAGAATTTCATCAATTGATAGTAATATTAGATCATGGATGAATGATGATATACTCAGTGAGAACAGAAGTCGAAATCTTCGCGGATCAAAATCAACAATGCTGGGGAAGTATAAGAGTGAAGTAAATTCCTAAAAAATTTTTTTCTGTTTTTTTAAAACTTCGTTCCCAAATTTTAATATACTCTTTTTTTTTAATTTCGTCACATATAAATTGGATGACGCGTTCAAATTGATGTCATTAATTATTTTGTGTGAATCTTGATATCACATTATGATAGTTACCAATATTACAAGAGATAAATGGACCAACGGGTGATCGTAGTGAATTGCGACTGAAGATACGGTCAATGACTGGTACTGTCGTATATTTAGTGCATATTTCTGCTGATGACACCGTAGCGAAACTTTATCAATTGTTGAATACCGTACTGACATTGAAACGTACATCAAATACAGTGGGATATAAAATTGTTATCAGTGGGTAAGTGAAAATTTACCTTTTGTACTTCTCTAGTCCTGTTATGGTGATGTTAGTGATGAACATTCTGTCTTGTCTGCAAAGCAAAATGTTTATGTACATCTATAAACGAGAAAATCCTTATAATAATATTTAATTGAATATAAAGTCAAATTTTTATGTTTAAAAACCTATAAATATTTCGATTATTTCAGTTACACTCCAAAAAGACTGGATCACATGAATATCACATTGAGAAATTATGGAATTAATAGAGATAGTGTGTTACACCTTGTTGAAAATTAAATACTTCATTTTGATTGATTTCATACGAAAATATTGGATGGTAGCGCATTATAAACTACCCATCCAAAATGCCAAAATAATTTTTTTTTTGAATTATGTGATGATTTTCATGTTTTTTCGTTCAATAAACTTTTGATTGAATATGACTCATAACAGGAATTTTCAATATTTGATATACGTATAGGTTCAAGTAGATTTAATGACGACGTGTTGACGATATTCAGGAAGTGCAGTCAGGGGAGAAAGTGGTTCAAATTCACATTTCACTTATATTATTTCAAATAATGAAGCGATAATGATTGACGAACCGTATTATACGCTCCCTACTCTTCCTTATTTAACTGCGAATCCAGCGAACCATATTTGCTGCGAATCGATATAACATGACGCTATTGTGAACCGAAGTAATTGAAGGGGAAAAAGTCGGGAAACATTTATTTGTAGTCGTGTTCACAACCGATACAATATACCCGTGTGAACATCTTTGTGTGGCACAGTTGGCTCAGTGCATAATATGTCTGGTTTTTAAGATAAGGGCCTAACTTGCTTTCCTAACTTGGTCCAACATTGTTTGCGAGGTGGAGCTTACATAAGAAGCAACCATTTTTCTAATTAAGAGAAAATTAATTCGTTGAATTTCTTTTTTTTCTCTAATTTATTATAATTATTATTTTTCACATTAGACATATGTCAACATGATATTGAAAATCTGGAAGAAAAAATTTAATAACATTGAACGAAATCTGAAATATTTTCTCGGCGGGATTCGAACCTGGGACCTACGGACTGCTGATGACGGAAGTACATGAACCTTACTATGAGTGACTCACTAAGAACACCGAATATCTGAATATTTAGTTATTCTTAATTCCATGCATCATATATATTTTACCCTGATGCAATTTCGTTAATTTTTTTTTTTTTTTTTGCTAAAGTATGGAATTTGATCTAATTTATTTTGATTTTTATTTGAATTGATTTGGAATCTCATTTGATATATCGACTATTTGTCTCAAAAAATATTTTGATTTTGAAAAAATGACACGAATCAAAACAAAAATAATGATAACGTTAGTGGAAATGGAAATTTCCATTTCGATGATCGAAATTATAACCGAAAGAAAAAGTGTGAAGATCATTCTTAAGAATATTTCATATTGAGAATTGTGTATTTTTGTTTAATTAGTAAATATATATATATTGTGAGAATTTTCCTCAATTCAGCAGAAAACTCGCCACAATTTGCTAAAAATTATTAAAGCTATGTTTTGTTTTCGTAAGTTGAGCTGCACTGCGATAAGCACTAGAAGAGGCAGGTGGCGTCACTGGCGTCATCAATTTTTCCTCTGAATCCGACGATATTGATTTGATTCTCTTTTCCATTGTTTGATGAGTAACACTAAGGGGAAATGTGTGAGTTGACCGAGTGTGCATGCTAACACGAAAAACAATAGATGAATGTAAACACGAGAATGTGAACACTAGAGTGGAATGCGCTCATTCACTGCGCAGTTGGGTCACGCAATGCCGCATTTGTATGAGTCACGCACGGAAAATTCACTCGAGTCGTTCACAATAATTATTACAAGAAAAATTGGACCCTAGCAATGATAATAAGTGTAGACTACTACCAGAAAATCTGGCTCGATAGACTGAAAAACTGTTCGAGTTAAATTGAAAAAAAATAATAATGATAATAATAAAGTATAAATTTCTGGTTTTGCTAGCCGCTGAGAAGTGGAATTTTTTAGGAATTGATACATGAAAAAATACGAACTGCACTTGTTATTTTTAATGAAAATTAATACTATATAAAGTTTATTTATATATTGGTGAAACGAAAGAATTAATCTTTTATTTGATATGTATTGGAGTAAATATTCATGGAACGAAAATGAAGATAGTAGAGAGAGGAGATATAATGGCAGAAAAAAAAAATGTTCAATGTTTACCGTATAATACGGCGTCACCACGAGGTGATGAGTCGCACTAGTGTGGGTGATACAAGTTATGGTTTCTTTTGTTATATGATTGGCACTATCGCTAATATATTTATTGAGCAAGATCAATGAGTATTAAATTGCACAATTGAGAACTGAGTAGAGCAATTGGAATCACTGAATAAATACGAATATAATTTGCTTTCACTGAGTTATGATTGCTTCACAAATGGATACAACGCATGCGCACACAGCGAGTACGTAAGGGACAATGTCCCCAGCAGTGATTTTCGTCCGAAGACTCCAGCAGCAAGCAGCAAGGGTGGAGGGGGTAACTCACACAAGTACAGGCCGTGTACGTGTGAACAGCACGCTTCGGCTAGCTTCGGGCAGTAGAAGAGAGCAGACAATATATTTCTGTCGCTTTTCTCCGAACTGAAACGAAACTAAACGACGTAGAACGATGTCAATGCCGGCTAGAGGGCTAAGAAATTGTCGGTAAAATTATTTATATATAGTTTTACCGACACATTAATATGAAAGAGATGGTTTTACCGACACATCTTAATGAATGACCGCCAAAAATATTTAAAATTTTCAGCATATAATACAAAAAAAAACATTTTTCCTTCAGTTATGAATATTAAACTTTGCTATATATAAATTTGTATGCACAATTCTTATTTTCACTGAAATTAAAAAGCATGTAGTTAATTCATGAAAATTTAATTCAAACATAGAAATATGATTATTTGATGTATATATAACTAAGACATATGTTGGATATGAAAGAACACTTTGCATCGAATTTGAAATACTATCTATTATTTTACTTATATCCAGATCGTGAGAAAATATATTCAATCGAATTTTTTAATATAAAAAATTGTAAAGATTTGTAATGCTATATCAAAATAGAATTACATACTACATAAATCTGACGTAAATAAAATATATTTGTTGCAGTATAACAAGGACAATTATTCTGGAGGATAGCTATTAATTGTTTATAATTATAAATGAAGGATTATAGATACGTATTAAAATATAAAATGATAGTGTATAGATATTATTTGAAATGGCGCAAAAAATTGCTGCTGAATTGAAAACTCTCGAGTGCTATGAATGTAGCAGCGCGTATAACAGTGGGCGCGAATAAAATTTGCCACATTTCATCAACACTTGGACATACTATCCATCTATGTATATATATTGTTATGCCGTGGATAACAATAATAACTTTATTTTTATTTTTTACTTGATTATTTTTATCAATAAAAAACAATATAATAAAGTGACAAATATTATTATAATTTCTGTTTCTCTCGAATCAATCCTCAGATATTTGTTGCTTACGATCGTCCTCAGACGACAGTTAGAATAGTACTGAACTGGTTTGGAGGTGAATAATCATCTTTTTATATTGTTGAGTTAGTTTACATTTTGTTTGTCGTAAGTGTCGAAATCTAATACTTCCTTTCGAACTTATCTACTTTCACACGTTTCATATTAGACTATCGAGAAATGTCCGTATCATATAAACATTGGATTAACCAGAAATGCTCGTATCATACAAACATTAGATTACTGAGAAAAAATATAATATTACTGTTTACGTCCGGATATAACAATATATACACCGTGTCCCAGAATCACTAGTCCAACCGAATCGTGGAGAAAGATATGGTGATGCTGATCACGATGCATAGTCATAACGTACTTACATCTGGATTCGTTTACAAGATATTCATGAATAAAGTTTATATGCATTAACCAATCGGGGCACGAGAAAGTAAATCATACAGAGGTGGGCGTGCTTACATTATTGTATGAAAAATGATAAAATGTATGTACCGACTCAGAATAAGCATAATTACGGTCGGTAATGATTTGGGTCTGTAGGTAATTTTCGGTAGTAGAGGGCCTTGCACATTATTTCTTCATTTATTTTACAGAAATAGTAAGGCTGTAATATTTAGGGTTCTACTCGAATTTTTCTACCTGTCATTCATTAAATATTTTTAAATAAAATTTTCCATGTCCGAGTTGGCTTAGTGCGCTAAAGCGTTTCACTAACCACCAGGCGGGATCGAAGTAGGTTCGATTCTAGTATTCGGCTTTTTTTTTTAATTCATATATATTTGTATTTTTATTTAAAAAAATGGCAAAAGATTCTGCTACGTATCGCCGAATAGATATCCACACCCGTTATGTACACAATCGACATTCTTTTCAGAGTTCCACATTAACTTAAAATTATTTGGGATCAATAGTTCTTGTAAAATATGCATGATTTATTGAATGAGTTATATTTTTTTATTTATAAAATTTTCAAATGAAAATTATGCGATGGAAGAGAAAAGACTACGTATCAAGTCTAATCGCAAGGCATTTTCATTTATTTCATGTGTACACGAATACTGAAGGACAAATATTTATAACATTTTTTTCTTAATATTGTGCTATAAAGACTTGTACGTCAATAATAGAGAATTGATTCACGCGGCATTTAAATTCAATATTTTACAAATATAAAATGGAGAAATGATATTTGTAATCCATGAAGGAGCAGGTAGCATGTCCCGAAACTGATAATTACTTTAATAATAATATTTATATCAATACATAATTATTTGATGAGAATAATTTTCATGAATGAAATAATGTTTATTTCTCATAATGAATATATGAGAAATATGCAAAAAAATTTAGAATGGAAATTATTGAAGAATGAAGAATTTTATTTCACAAAAGTAATAATTTTGATTTTCTCAAGTCCGTTGTGACATGAAACCAAAGTCTCATAAACAAAAATTCACAAACAGATTATTATCAAAGATGTTTAAATGGTTATTGCCCCCTTGTTACCTGTCCTTTTCGTACTACAGCGGGATTTTCCCCCATTGTGAATTTTATTTGTTGACTATTTTTTTTCATATTGTAATATAACATCATGAATTTGAGATAAAAAAAAGGAATTTTCACTGTTGCAGAGAGTTTGAGATTCCCAAAACAGTCCATTATATCTTTCATGCCTTCAATTTAACAACATATTCATCTTTTTTTTTTTTTTTTTTCTTCCTTTATTCTTTAACTACACAACTGTAATTTTTCCACAAATCAAAAATGATATGAAATTATTTGATATGCATTTTTTAATAGAATTCCTTTTCTTTGCATTGGTATCGGAATAATTTTATATTGGTCTTGAAGGCGATGAAGAAAATTTGGGATCGTATACCTGGCACCGAAACGCTAGAAATATTTTCAAGTCGTTTTGACTATAATCTCATTATTATAATTCGAATGCTCGACAGAAAAATCGAATGTTTTTGAATTGTAATAGAACATTTGTGAATATTCGCAAAACACCATTTAATACGTAATGAAAAATAAATATACATTCGTATCTTATTCTATGATAATTATATTTATTAATAAAAAAATTAAAAAATGAATCATTTTGCAAAATGTCAAGTATGAAAAAAATTATGAACTATTGCATCACTTTCATGTATTTGTTATGATGAATAAGATTCCTTCATTCATGAAAACTATTTTTACTAAATAATTATCTGTTGATAAAAATATTATACAAGTAACCGTTTATTTTGGGACCGGCTACCTGCACTTCCATGGCTTACAAATATATTTTCTTCATTTTAGGT